>ML403176.1:0-25321 GCA_005239525.1 Nicotiana knightiana
CCCAGATTATATTTGTAACGCCCGTTTAGTCTTTCTATAAGACATAGTTGAGCGTGATCATTTACATAAACACAATACAACAATTTAAAATAAAAAGGAAATCTAATACTTTTTAATAAATGCAATTAGGAATAATATTCGATAAGATGAAACAAACAACGAGCTAATACTAACTATATAACTACCCAGGGTCTGGTGTCACAATTCACGAACTACTAAAGAATACTACAAGTATTTGGTGAAAGAAATATATCTCTGTTTTGAATGAAATAAAACAGCAATCTAAATAATAAAGGGAAGAGTCCAGGAATCTGCGGATGCCAGCCGATCTACCTCGTGTCTCCGTGCGAATAATGTCAGCTACTACTTTCACCTAGCTCTGGCATGTACCCGGATCTACACAAGAAGTGCAGAGTGCAGTATCAGTACAACCGACCTCATCTACTGGTAAGTTTTGAGACTATCCTCGACGAAGTAATGACGAGGCTACATCGTGGCATTTATAACATAACCTGGATACAATGTATAATAAATCAAGAAGGTAATAATAACAAATTAAACAGTACTTACAACAATTAATAAAACAACTTGGTTAACTTTTCCAGATCTCAGCTATAACAAATCCTCACGAAAATTTCCAAGTTTCAATTTAAAGTAACGGTAAAAGAAAAGTATGGGAACAATAGAATAAAATAGTAAAGTTTCCGGTCTCTATCATATAATCAATAAGACATGAATACCCTCCCTTATTTCTCCTTGTTGCGGCGCGCAACCCGCTCCCACCTATCAACCCTTATTGCTCCTCCCTATATATATCACAATTATTTCTCCTATTGCGGCGTACAACCCGATCCCACTAGTCCTCCCTTATTACTCTTTGTTGCAGCGTGCAACCCGCTCCCACCAGACAATCACATCTCCTTATTTATAAAAATATTTCACAATTTAGGTCAAAGCCTTTCACAATATTTATGTCTCAATAATTATAAGCAGAAAGTTGTACTATTCACGAACTTCATCAATTATCATTTCACAATGAAACCAACCGGAGTATATCGTAAAACACTGTCAACCAACTCAACCCTTTTTATACCACAATGAAGCCAAGGGATCAACTAACACTTCCAAATACGTGAAACAATATCTAACAACAAGTAGACGGAAATAAGTAGACATGGAGGCATCAGTGATCATGAAACAGTTAAGCCAGGGGTCAAATAAATTGGAAACGGGGAAGGGATCATGTTCAACAGATAATTTGGTGGTGCATAGATCCTTGTCACCTCACCTATACACCACTCACATGAAATTCCACATAGCATTTAAGTTGGGGATTCCTATTCCCTCAAGTCAAGGTTAAACCAAACACTTACCTCGATCTCACAAGCAATTCACTGCTCAAGCACACCTTTTCCTTTAGAATTTGCCTCTAACCCGCTCGAATCTAATCATAATTGGTTCGATATCATTAATTATTTCTAAAGGCATTAACTTCAATGAAAAAAACATGGCTTTCCTATGTTTTCCTATCAAAAGACAAAATTTGACCTCGGGCCCGCTTGGTCTAAACTCGAGGTTCGGACCAAAACCCATTTACCCATTCTCCCTCAAGGCCCAGATATACAATTGGTTTTTGAATCCGACCTCAATCCGAGGTCTAAATTCCTAAATTTCAAAATTCCTAAGTTCTACCCAAAAATCCCATTTTTTACCATGAAAACTCTAGATTTTATGATGAAATCTTGTAAAAAGGTTGTTAAGGATTGGAAGGAATTAGTTAGACATCACTTGCCAATTATTTGGATAAGTTTGGGTCGTCTATGGAGGTTTAGGGTTTGAGAGAATTAAAAATGGGTGAAAATCCCGTCTAAAATTTCACTTAACAGGCTGCAGTTATCGCAATTGCGAACCCCATCGCAATTGCGAACCCTTTGAATTTACTGTTGCCTTCGCATTTGTGACACATATGTTGCATTTGCGACTTCTGGTGCCTTCGCAATTCCGGTCAAAGTTTCGCATTTGCAAGGTTGAACTTCCTAGGACTTCTTCGCATTTGCGACAATATTGTCGCATTTCCCAGGCTGGCAGACTTCGCATTTGTGGAGCCTGATCTCGCATTTGCGAGATCAGAGGCCTGTGCAAAACACCAGATGCACAAATGAGTTTTTCTTAAGTTCTAATCACTCAGTGGCCTATCCAAAACTCACATGAGCCCTCAGGGCTTCAAACTAAACATGCACGCAAGTCTAAAAACATTATACAAACTTACTTATGCGATCAAATCATCAAAATAACATCAAAAACTACGAATTTAACCTCAAACTCGTGATTTTCCTCAAGAACACTTCAATTTTACAATTTCTCAACCGGACGTCCGAATCACGCCAAATCAACTCCGATTTTCACCAAATTTCACATATAGGACTTAAATATCATAACAAACTTGTACCGGGCTTCGAAACCAAAATACGGGCCCGATACCAAGGATTTCACACATTAGTTCATTTCTTTATTTCCTTAATAATCCAGCTAAACAATATTTTTTCAAAATTGATTTCTAAGGCTAGGGACCTCGGAGTTCAATTCTAGGCATACTCCCAAGCCCTATATTTTACTGCGAACTCTCCCGGGATCGTCGGAACACGGATCCGGGACCCTTTGCTCAAAATGTTAACCGAAGTCAACTAAAACTAAATTTTAAATTCCAAAATTATTATTTCTCATATTTTTCACATAAAAGCTTTCCGGTTTCACGCCCGGACTGTGCACGCAAATTGAGGTAACTAAAATTTATCTTTTTAAGGCTAATGAGCTCAGGATAGTGTCTTAATTCATAAGATGACCCTTTGGGTCATCACAATCTCCACCTCTAAAATAAACGTTCGTCCTCTAACGGACATAGAAAATTACATGAACTGGCAAACAAGTAGGGATATCTAGTTTGCATGTCCGACTCGGACTCCCAAGTAGTCGCCTCAAAAGGCTAACCTCTCCACTGCACTCGGACTGAAGGGTAACTCCTTTATACTTGGAAAACTCATACAGAGGGAATGCTACCCAACTATTGGAAAAATGTTGGGTAGTCATTTAGAAATCATCTATTGAGGCTCATTATGCCTATTAATGTGAAAGTGTGGGAGAAGGTCAAGAAGAGTCCACTCCGAGGGAGAAAGTGAGCTTTACTTTGAGGAATCAAGAATTGAACATCCGCCAACCGACTCCATGAGTATTAGTGATGCCAAGAATATGAGAAATTAGAGTCAACCGGTGTAATTGAAAATATGGTTGAGATTGATTCTAGTCCGGGGGAAATAGAGGATGTCTAAATCCGGGATGAATTGCAATTTGGAGGGTTGATGTCACATTCCAAGCATTTTCTTTTTCAACATCGGACTTGTGTGGTGATATGGAAATTGAATTACACGAGTCGAGGAGGGATTGCGAGGAGGAAAGGCAAGGTCATACAATTTACAATCTGGAAAAAACAAATAACAAGGCAAAATGACATTCCTCAAGAAAGCCAAGAATGCAAAATGAAGAATTTAGAGTTTGGCTTGATCATCAACTTACCACCCCCACCCCTCATGGTCACAAGCTTGATTTCCCAGTTAGGTGCCCAATACATATCGTCCAAGTGACGAGAAAAGTGGTAAAGTTAATTTGCATCGTGCCACGACGTTAAATGCGGCACTTGGGTGGAGGAAACTTATTATTTTTCAAAATATTTAGTCATTTTTGAAAGTCCCTTTATAGCTCATTATATTGATTTTAACCAATCTGCCAAGTTTTAGAATTTTTCGGAGTTGTTTCGAGCAGGTCGGAGTAACCGGAGAGCAAAAACCAGTAGTTGCTGAAAATTTCGGAATTAGAGTTTGCATTTGCGAACTAAGGTTTGCATTTGCGAAGACTGGGACATCGCAAAATCGAGGAAAATTATCGCATTTGCGACATCTGCTGAAAATCTGGGAGTTCGCAATTGCGAAAGGGGTGTCGCAAATGTGACATCTGTAACGACCCGATCAGTCGTTCCGAGAGTTTTAGCCATGTTTCCCCCGTTTCTGCTTCATTATATGTGGCTCGGCTCTACTATGTTGTGTTAGGTTGGCTGGCTCAGGTTCGGAGCGATTTTGGGGAGAAATAGGACATTTAGTCTCTTAAGTTGGTTATTTAGTTGGAAAAGTCAACCGGAAGTTGACTTATGGGTAAATGAACTCGGAATTGGGTTTCTATGGTTCGTATAGATTCGTTAAATGATTTTGGACTTAGGAATGAATTTGGAATGTTATTAGGAGGTTCGTGGTAGAACTAGGCTTGAATTGGCGAAACTGGAGTTTTAACGATTTTCGGTCGACAGTGAAAATTAGCTATCGGGGTCGGAATGGAATTCCGAAAGTTGGAATAGGTTTGTAGTGTCATTTGTGATATGTGTGCAAAATTTCAGGTCAATCGGACGTGGTTTGGTTTGTTTCGGCATCGTTGGCGAATTTTGAAAGTTTAGAAATCCTTAGGCTTGAATTCGGGGTTAATTTGGTATTTTGATGTTGTTTTGGGTGATTCTAAGGCTCGACTAAGATTGTGTGATGTTATGAGATGTGTTGGTATGTTTTGGTTGAGGCCTCGTTGGCCTCGGGTGAGTTTCGGGTGGTTTCAGACCATTTCTAGGCCATTTCTAGTTGTTGGTTTTGGGCTTCAGGGGTGTACAGTGCGATAACATAGATCTGGCTGCGTTAGCACAGAGCAAATTTGGAAAAAATTAGTTGTGTTATGCGATAGTATAAGTATTCCCGCGATCGCACAGAGTAAAACCTCTGCTGCACTGACCCGACTTTGGAAGCTTATAACTCACAATCTATAAGGAATTGGAAGATGATCCAAAAATGAAAGTTGTAGTCCTTGATGTATAGTTTTTATAAAGTCAAAACAATTATAATTTGGATTTTTGTACAAAATTTTATGACCATTATACTAGAGGCTATTCGGAAGAGTTGGAGAAGGCTGTTGGAAAAAAATTTGTTCTACGCGATCGCGTGGGAATGGGATCGCATAGGGTAAATGAAGGGCTGAAAATTTTTGTGCTTTGCTATAGTTTGTCCGCGATAGCATAAGGTAAATGCCTGGGCAGATTATAAAGTACTCTATTTCGAGAGTTTCAGCCATTTTTGCATTTTTGGAGCTATGGAGCTCGGATTGAGGCGATTTTTGAAGGGATTTTTAGAGGAGTGATTGGGATAAGTGTTGTTCACTCAAATTTGGTTAAATTAAATGATTGTGCCTTGATTTTTATCGTTTAATTTAAGAAATTTGGGTGAAAATTAGGGGAAAATGGAAGAGAATTGGAGAGTTGATTTTGGGGATTTGAATGGCCATTTGATGTCGGATTTTGCTGAATTTGATATGGGTAGACTCGTGAGTGAATGGAATTTCAAGTTTTGTAATTTTTATCGGATTCCGAGACGTGGGCCCGGGGGCCGGGTTTGAGCCAAATTCGGGATTTTTGGTCTAATTTGAAAATTTTCATGTGGAATTCATTCCTTTAGCGTTTATCGAGTCAAGAGGCAAGGGCATCACAGGTTAAAGTTTTGTCCGGTTTGAGGTAAGTAATGACTAAAAATCTCATCCTGAGGGTATGAAACCCCGGACTTCACACTTTATCACTATTTTGGAGTGGCACACATGCTAGATAACGAGTGTGTGACGTACACCGATGGGGATTGTGACTTGGTCTGTCCCGTAGCAACTATTAAGCTGCGTATTTGACTAAGAAATCATCTGATATTTTACGTTTTAGAGGTATTTACTATATTTTAGGCTGAATGCCGTATTTGGGGCCTCGTGCCAAGTTGTTTGGACCCTTAGGAGCTTTTTACTGTTATTTCATCATTGTGTTGATTTAAGATTTTTACTCAGTCATGCTATATTTAACTGATTTCGAAACTCAGCCTTATTTACTCTATTTGATGCATAAAATGATATTTTGGGTTGAGCAGCCTGTTTTAATGATAGCCCGAGTGGCTTGAGAGGTTTCTGACTGAGTGAGGTCGAGGGCCTATGTTGTGAGAATATTATGGGATCGGACTGCACGCCGCAGCGAGATACGTTGGATCGGGCTGCACGCCGCAGCGAGATATATTGGATCGGGCTGCACGCCGCAGCGATATTGGGTCGGGCTGCACACCGCAGTGATATAGCGCTTGGGCTGTAGGAGCCTCTTCGGAGTCTGTACACCCCCAGTGAGCGCAAGTGCCTACTGAGTGCGAGTGCGAATGTCGAGTGCCGAGTGACGAGTGATTGGGAGGCATGAGTGATTGTGAGGTCGCCCGAGGGGCTGATTACGAGTGATTGTGAGGTATGCTGAGGGATTGATTCTGAGTGATGTTATGCCCGAGGGGTGAGTTATGATTCATGTTTTTGCCCGAGAGGCCAGTTATGATTTTATCACTTTTTACACTAAACTTCTTGAATTTCTATTGAAACTGTTGGAAAAATATATTCTCAAATGATTTTTTTTCTGAAATCGGCTTTTGAGCGTAATGATTTAAAATTTATACCGTTGGGAAAGAAAGACTGTATTTACTGTGAATTGATGACGTGCTTTTATGTGTTTCTTACTGCTCGGACCCTATTTAATTTTATTACTTATTGAGTTTCCGTACTCACATTACTCCCTGCACTTTGCGTGCAGATTCATGTGCTAGGGCAGAGTGAGCTGCTTACCTGTCCCTAGAGATTCATGGAGATTTTCAAGGTAGTTGCACGCGTCCACAACCCTGCCTTCTCCTTCTTACTTCTTTTGTACTTGCATATCCAGGCTTATATTGTATTAGAGATAGTGTATTAGACTTGTATTTCTTTAGATGTTCATGACTGATGACTCCGGGATTTGGGGATATATTTAATATTTGGTATATCCTTGTCTGTTTATAAATTCTTAAACGGAAATTTTCATGAGATATCGGATTAGAAATGATATAAACGACAGGTTTCTTTATGCTATGAGTGTTGAATTGTCTAGCCTAGTTTCGCGTTAGGCGCCAGCTAGGGTAGTTTTGGGGTCGTGACAACATCAGAGGGGTATAACTGGGTAAATGTTTTTTCACTTTGAACAAAAGTCAGAAAATTTGGGGCTACTCAAGAGACACTCGACCCTCTTCTTCGTCACTCTCCCAACTACCAAATTCCACCATTTTCACTCCTAATTGCAGCATCAAGGTAAGAAAGTTCAATCTCTATGCTCTATATGTCTATAATATCATTATCTTCTTCTTATTCTTCTTCTTCTTCCTTCTTTTATTTTCTCAAAACCTAGGGCTTGAAGTAAATTACTATTTTCCGTGCACAATTTGTTCAAAAAAAAAAATCACCAATTTCGTGTTGTCATTTCTGGGTGAGGTTGGTTGAGAGTATGAGCCCAATGCTATGCTATAAATTGGGGAAATCTGAGTACCCATAATTTTATTAAAAATAGGAGTGAATTTTTGTGCTTAATAAGAAGTTCTTGGCCGAATCGTTGAGATTTTCTTGCATTTTATAGTCATATGAGATGTTTATTGCACATTTGAGTGTCTAAAACTGATTGGGGTGTTTAAAAGTGTGATTTCATGGAAGAAATTTTTGAGTCTAAAGACAGTTCTAGGACTGGGGACGATGGGTCGCAATTGCGATGGCCCCTTCGCATTTGCGATCTGCGCATTTGCGATCTTCGCATTTGCGAAGAGGTGATCACAATTGCGAAAACTGGCAGCCCCAACCATCTTCACATTTGCGAAGAGATTCTCACAATTGCAAGCACTGAGAATTTTCTTGACGCCTTCGCATTTGCGAAGAAAAATGTCGCATTTGCGACAACAGAGAGCAGGCACCTGCAATTTTGAAAATTTGAAATTTTTTCTAAGTATGGTTTCAACTGTCCAATCATTTCTTTGGAATCTTTGAATCATTTTGCAACATATTTCATAGCCATACCATGTTTTCACTCCAATGCTTTGATTGTAGGTACATAAACTGAAAATGAGCACTAACTCCGATGAATCCACGCAAGACAGTCCTTTGGAGATTGAGGAAAATTATGACCAGCACCGATTCTTGTCATGTGAGTGTTAGGAACGGTATTATGCCGAGTTAATCTCGAAGAAGTTGCTCCCAGAAAGCGTGATAGTGTTGGATAAGTTTGAGGAACGTCTTCCTGAGTTCTACCAGAGACTTGTAGGAATGGGCTGGATCTGTTTCGCCCCTCAACCTTGCAGAGCCAATGAGCAATGGGTGAGGGAGTTCTATGCAAATCTCCCGGCCATCAGATTGAAAAAAACCAAAGATGAGGATTCACGGCAAAATGGTGCATTTCGGAGCAGAAGCTGTGAAACACATCTATCACCTCCCTGACCATGATATGGGCCCATTCCGTGCAAGAGATTGTGTTCCATGGGATTGGTTGGTCTCCAAACTGTGCTCGAGTGTGGATGTTTCTTGGGCAGTGGAAAAGAAAGGAATCACATCCAAGGAGTTCACTGTTGAAGCTAAGATATGGATAGACATCCTATGCAGTTGCGTCTCTCTTATGTCGAATATATGGAATGTGCCTGTGATGAGATCCCAGATGGTAGCATGCATTCTTGATGGTATTCCGCTCAACGTTGGTAAAATCTTCATCAATTAACTGAAGGAGTATCGGTATCTAAACGGTCCATCATTGATATTCTTATCCATTATCATTGAGTTGTGCCAACTTGCTGGGGTTGAGGAGGCTCCGGGGGGACAACTGGATAGAGCTGGAAAAGCCTATCAACCCTTTAAACAAGATATATGGCGGAGCCGTCAAGATAAAAAAGAGGAAATTGGGATTGCCTTCTCAGACCGAGCAGGTTAGCCAACCATCATCTTCCACAGGAGGACCATTTGCTATGCTTTACTAGGAAATGCGGCAGATTCGCGAGCTAGTATCTCACCTTCCTCAGGGACCTTGGGAAACATGGGGGGACCCTCTACAAAAAAATACATTTCAAAGAAAGACTTTCAAAAGTACTGTGATGATCAGAAGAAGCAGGGGGATCATCTGAAGCAGCTGGAGAAAGCATATACCGATTTGGCCACGACACACGGTGGATTAAGCTCTTCTCATGCCCAACTGGCAAATGCACACTCCAGGATGAAGAATAGGGGGAATAAGAGAGATAAATTCTTCACCCGCATGTGGAAGGGTGTGAAGAGTCTATTGAAAGTCCTAAAGCCTCAAGAGCTACTACCATCGACCGATCCAGAAGAGGATGATGATGTTCCAGTCCATTGGTCCGAGGAAGATGCGACGGAGTCTGGCAGTGAGGAGAGCACTTGATGCAGTATTCAGGGAGCACCCTACACCATTTTATTCTATCTTGATTAGTTGAATTGGGGACATTGCAACATTTTGTGTTGGGGGGGCTTCTTGTATAACTGTGGATGGGATATAATTTTAGTTTCATTTGAATTGGTATTTTGTTATTGTTTTCATGTGACGTTATTTCATATATATATATATGTAGTAGGTTTTATTTTGGCGGCGATATCCTTGGTTTTCTTTTCACCACGGTCCTTTTTTCCGAGGAGGCAAATTTCTTTTTGAACTAGGTAATCTTTTGGTAAAATTTTGTTTCGACTCTTCCCGATAATGGATAGCCTGGCAACTTTCTTTAGGGAATTGGTCCTGTAGTTTAGAACTTGCCCGGAATGTGCTCCAAGGCGAAATCCTAGACTAGCTTGGTTTGAAGAAAAAAAATGATATTAGGCCTTCCTTGGACTGCTATTTTGCTTGAATTTCATACCCCGTGCATACTTTCCCTAGTCAACCCTTCTGATCCTTCAAACTTTTTCTTCGGCAACCATGTTACAAGCTGTCTAACCAATGGGCTGAGTCTTGCCCCTGCCTCGGCCTCTAGAATGGTCTCGGCCTCTGCCCCTAGTAGGGCTGCTGCTGCTGGGGACTTGATTATTGGTCAATGGAAGAAGAAGCACATGTTCTTTCCATTTGCGAGAGAATAGAAGAGTTATATCAGTATTTGAGATAACAAGAACCGCATGACAGAGTGAAATAAAAAAAAAGAGTTTATTCCTAACTTCATAGCCTCTGAGAGATAAGTGCAGACGTCTCTGTACCGATCCTTCAGACTCTAGTAAGCTTGTTCATGAATTGTGAGACCTAGGAAACCTAGTGCTATGATACCAACTTGTCACGACCCAAATTTCCAACCCTCGGGATCGACACATACTTGCTAGGCAAGCCAATGTTAGAACTTAACTAACCTTTTATTTTAAAATTTTACTTAAACACAATAGAACAATTTAAAATAAAAAGGAAATCTAATACTTTCCAATAAATGCAATCAGGAATAATATTGGATAAGATGAAACAAACTACGAACTAACACTAACTATATAACTAACCAGGGTCTGGTGTCACAATTCACGAACTACTAAAGAATACTACAAGTATTTGGCTGAAAGAAATATATCTCTGCTTTGAATGAAATAAAACAACAATCTAAATAATAAAGGGAAGACTCCAGGAATCTGCGGACACCAGCAGATCTACCTCATGTCTCCGTGCAAATAATGTCAGCTACTACTTTCCCCTAGCTCTGGCCGGTACCTGGATCTGCACAAGAAGTGCAGAGTGCAGTATCAGTACAACCAACCCCATGTACTGGTAAGTACCGAGCCTAACCTCGATCCCACCTGTCATCCCTTATTACTCCTTGTTGCAGCGTGCAACCCGCTCCCACCAGACAATCACATCTCTTTATTTATAAAAAGATTTCACAATTTAGGTCAAAGCCTTTCACAATATTTATGTCTCGATAATTGTAAGCAGAAAGTTGTACTATTCATGAACTTCATCAATTATCATTTCACAATGAAACCAACCGGAGTATATCGTAAAACACTGTCAACCAGCTCAATCCTTTTTATACCACAATGAAGCCAAGGGATCAACTAACACTTCCAAATACATGAAACAATATCTAACCACAAGTTGACGGAAACAAGTATACATGGAGGCATCAATGATCATGAAAAAATTAAGCTAGGGGTCAAATAAATTAGAAACGGGGAAGGGATCATGTTCAACAGATAATTTGGTGGTGCGTTACTTGTCACCTCACCTATACATCACTCACATGAAATTCCACATAGAATTTAAGTTAGAGATTCCTATTCCCTCAAGTCAAGGTTAAACCAAACACTTACCTCGATCTCACAAGAAATTCACTACTCAAGAACAACTTTTCCTTTAGAATTTGCTTCACAAACCCGCTCGAATCTAATCACAATTGGTTCGAGATCATTAATTATTGCTAAAGGCATTAACTTCAATGAAAAAATCATGGTTTTCCTATGTTTTTCTATCAAAAGACAAAAATTGACCCCGGGCCTGCTTGGTCTAAACTCGAGGTTCGGACTCAAACCCGCTTACCCATTCTCCCCCTAGCCCGGATATATAATTGATTTTGGAATCCGAACTTAATTCGAGGTCTAAATTCCTAAATTTCAAAATTTCTAAGTTCTACCCAAAAATCCCAATGTTTTACCATGAAAACTCTAGATTCTATGATGAAATCTTGTAAAAAGGTTGTTAAGGATTGGAAGGAATTAGTTAGAGATCACTTACCAATAATTTGGAGAAGTTTGAGTCTTTGGAAAATCACCTATGGAGGTTTAGGGTTTGAGAGAATTGAAAAATGGGTAAAAATCCCGTCTAAAATCTCACTGAACATTCTGCAGTTATCGCAATTGCGATCAAGGGTTCGCAATTGCGAACCCTTTGAACTTACTACTGCCTTTGCATTTGCGACACATATGTCGCATTTGCGACACATATGTCGCATTTGCGACACATATGTCGCATTTGCGACACATATGTCGCATTTGCGACTTCTGAGGCCTTTGCAATTCCAGCCAAAGTTTCACATTTGCGACAATAGTGTCGCATTTCCCAGGCCAGAAGACTTCGCATTTGCGGAGCTTGATCTCGCATTTGCGAGATCAGAGGCCTGTGCAAAACACCAGATGCACAACTGAGTTTTTCTTAAGTTCTAATCACTTTGTGGCCTATTCAAAACTCACCCGAGCCCTCGGGGATCGAAACCAAACATGCACACAAGTCTAAAAATATTATACGGACTTGCTCGTGTGATCAAATCATCAAAATAACATCAAAAAATAAGAATCTAACCACAAACTCATGATTTTCCTCAAGAACACTTCAATTTCATAATTTCTCAACCGGACATCCGAATCACGTCAAATCAACCCCAATTCTCACCAAATTTCACAGATAGAATTTAAATATCATAACAAACTTGTACCGGGATCCGAAACCAAAATACGGGCCCGATACTAATGATTTCACACATTAGTTCATTTCTTTATTTCCTTAACAATCCAGCAACATAATTTTCTTCAAAAATTGATGTCTAAGGCTAGGGATCTCGGAATTCAATTCCGGGCATACGCCCAAGTCCCATATGTTACTGCGGACCCTCCCGGGATCGTCAGAACACGGATCCGGGTCCGTTTGCTCAAAATGTTGACCGAAGCCAACTAAAACAAAATTTTAAATTCCAAAATTATTATTTCTCATATTTTCATATAAAAGCTTTTCGGTTTCACGCCCGGACTGCACACGCAAGTCGAAGTAACTAAATTTTATCTTTTTAAGGCTAATGAGCCGAGGATAGTGTGTTAATTCATAAGATGACCCTTTGGGCCATCACAAAAATACCCTTACTTCAGATTTGGACTTGGACTGGGCTGGGTTTCGCGGACAGCATAACATCTACCGCGTCCGCATGATCTTTATTCGCGGCCTCGTAAATGTTCGCGGACCGCGTTCCTCATTTTAGTTTTGATGAAAACTCTCTGAACTTTGATTTCTCTCCTAGTGGATTTCTTACCGCCTCAGCATCAGGCAGCTTCGCGACCGCATAATAATGTTGCATACCGCATTCTTTGCTTTTCCCTAGGTTGCCAGGTCTCTGATTCTTAACTTCTGCTCTCAGCGAAGTTATGCTCGCGGCCGCGCTGTACAAACGCAGTCAGTGGTTAACAATTAGCCCAATTTCATCTCTCCGAATCTTACTTCCGCGGTAGCCCTCTGGTAATCTGCAGCCGAAGAACTTACGTTGTAGCGTACAAATGGCACTGACAGCGCTTCTGTAATTTTTAGGGCTAGTGCAAGTTTGGCTTCTTTATGAGTTCGTTTTGGCTTCTTTGATTTATTTTGACCAAAACCTGCAAGTAAGCACCTTGAGTTAGTTTTCGGGAATACCTTAACGCATTTTTGACCCAAAACCTAAGAAAAAGAGGGTAAATAGTAGGTTAAAATCCCTAGTTATCAACTACGTCTTGGATCCTCCTCATTAAATATACTTTCTTTTGTTTCTTCCCAAGGTCGTTTAGATCCTTCACCAATCGAATCATATTCCTTTTTATATGGATATATATTTTCAAAGTACTCCGCATTATCTGATTCTATAACCGTATTATTATGAATGTCGGGATTTTTTGATTTATGAACCAGAAATCGATATGCTTTACTATTGGTCGTATATCCTATGAAATCAACGGTTTTCGGTCCTATTTTTACCCTTTTGGGTTTAGGGACTTGCACTTTTCCAAACACCTCCACACTTTAAAATAATTCAAGTTGAGTTTTCTTCCTTTCCATTTTTCATATGGAATGGATTGTATTTTTCTATGGGGTACTCGATTTAGTATCCGGTTAGCCATAAGAATGGCTTTCCTCCATAAGTTCGATGGCAAATTAGAACTTATCAACAATGTGTTCATCATCTCCTTTAATGAGTGATTCATTCTTTCCACAATCCCATTGGATTGGGGAGTGTAAGGGGTCGTTGTTTGATGAATAATTCCATATTCTAAATATATTTCTTCAAAAGGAGATTCATATTCACCACCCCTATCACTTCTTATCATTTTGATTTTCTTGTTAAGTTGCGTTTCAACTTCATTTTTGTATTGCTTGAATGTGTCTATTGCTTCATCTTTACTATTAAGTAATTAAACATAGCAATATCGAGTACTATTGTCAATAAAAATTATGAAATACTTCTTTCCACCACGAGATGGTATTGACTTCATGCCGCAAATATCTATGTGAATTAAGTCTAAAGGATTTGAACTCCTTTCAACTGACTTATAAAGATGTTTAACATACTTAGATTCCACACATATTTGACATTTTGATTTGTCATATTCAAACTTAGGAAATACTTCCAAGTTAATCGTTTTCCGCAAGGTTTTATAATTGACATGACCCAAACGTATATGCCATAAATCATTTGACTCAAGTAAGTAAGAAGAAGCTAAAATTTTATTATTATTCTCAACAACCATTACATTCAGCTTGAAAAGGCCCTCAGTGATGTAACATTTTCCTACAAACATCTCATTCTTACTTATTACAACCTTATCAGATACAAAAACACACTTAAAATCGTTCTTAACAAGAAGTCCAGCAGAGACTAAGTTCTTTCTAATCTCAGGAACATGAAGGACGTTGTTCAGAGTCACCACCTTGCCAGAAGTCTTTTTCAGAAATATATTCCTACATCCTTCAAGTTTGGCCGTTGCAGCATTTCCCATAGAAAGCGTCTCTTCGGGTCCAATAGGAGCATATGTAGCAAATGCTTCTCTAACAACACAAACATGGAGAGTGGCTCCAGAATCAATCCACCACTCCTTAGGATTTCCCACCAGGTTGCATTCAGAAAGCATATCACACAAGTCATCAACATCTTCGTGCTTTTCAACCATGTTTGCTTGACCCTTCTTCTTGTTTTTCTTTGGAGCACGACAATCTGCAGATCTGTGTCCAGCTTTTTCCCAGTTGTAGCAATTTTCATTGAACCGCTTCTTGCTTGGGTTGCTTTTCAGTCCAGAAGACTTCTTCCTCTTTATATTATTTTGAGGAGTATCCTCAACAATGTTTGCTCCCATTATTGTTGAGTTTCCACGGCCTTTCTTTTCAGCAGCTTTGTTGTCCTCTTCGATTCTCAATCGAACAATGAGATATTCAAGGGACATCTCCTTGAGTTTGTTTTTCAAGTAGTTTTTTAAGTCCTTCCACAAAGGAGGCAACTTCTCAATCATCGCTGCAAATTGGAATGTTTCATTGATGACAAAACCTTCAATGAAAATTCTGTTAGTAAAAATAATATAATTAATACTTTCAGCATCAGTATTAGTTTGACTTATACATTCAGCAAGGAGATCATGAACAATCACTTGCAATTCCTGGACTTGGGTAATGACAGACTTTCTATCTACCATTTTCTAGTTCAAAAATTTAGCGGCAACGAATTTCTTTAACCTGGCATCTTCAGTTTTGTATTACCTTTCAAGCGCAACCCGCAGTTCTTTTGACGTCTCCACATTACTATAGACGTTATACAGAGCATCCTCCAGTTGGTTAAAAATGTAATTCTTGCATAGAAAATCAGAATGCTTCCACTCCTCAGTCATGAGAAAGCGTTCATTTTCTGGAGTTTCGTCGGGCAGAGCAGGAACATCTTCTATAATGAACTTCTGCAGACTTAAAGTCGTCAAGTAGAAGAATATCTTCTGCTGCCACCGCTTGAAATCAATCCCGGAAAATTTTTTGGGCTTCTCTGTCGGTGCCAAGGCCGGTGTTTTTCGGCTAATCGATGCATTGGCAGTCACCATCGGAAGAGTTTGATTTCCATTGTCATTCGTCATTTCTGTAAAAGAATGACACAAACAAACGTTTAAAAAATGTTTAAAAACTGGAATAAAAAATCACGTAGATTTTAATCTCCAATGGAGTAGAAAATCTCCACAAAGGCTTTAATCTCCAAAACGGGAGTAGAAAAACCACAAAGGTTTTAGTCTCCAGAACAGTAAGTATAACACAAATACAGAAAACAAATTAAACTCATTAAGCTTGTTAGTAAACTGTATTTGTAAAATAATTTTGGAGAAGATAAAATAACATATAAACAGAAATATAAACGAAACAGAAGTTAATCCGAGCCCACTGAATTCATAGTGTTTCCTTAAGGAATTTAATCCCCTCCTAATACCCAAGGTTATGAATTATTTCCTCCCAGGATAGAACAAATTATACACTGGTGTAGCGGTACTTCAAACTCCAGTGTTTCAGCGAACACAAAGTTCGGTAGAAAATCACACTTACTGTTGCTTTCTTGGAAGTTAAAACAATGCGGAAGAAAGAAGGAGAACTCAGAAAATCGTACGAAAAATCTGAGAGAATGGACTGGTATTTATAGCCAATGTTGAGCTCAAATTGAAGAGGTGCAACTCTTCAGAAGGGTTGTTTATATAAAACGATCATAACATAAATGGCTATTTACGCAACAATAAACCGAGAAGTCA
Organism: Nicotiana knightiana; assembly: GCA_005239525.1. Lineage (NCBI taxonomy): Eukaryota > Viridiplantae > Streptophyta > Magnoliopsida > Solanales > Solanaceae > Nicotiana > Nicotiana knightiana. The sequence continues at coordinate 16,405 of ML403176.1, forward strand.
AAATGCGCGGAGGAAACTTAATTTTCCGTTACAAAAATAGAAAACCGGTAACAGATAACGGAAAACGGACACTTTATTTTTCCGTTGGATTTAATATTAATTTTCCGTTTACAAAAAACTGATATTTAATAATATTATGTTTATATTTACTATTAACAAATAAATTTGGTCCAAAAATTAATCAATCAATCATTTGACCAAAAACCCTTTCTTCTTCCAATATGGGACAATGTCCCTTTGCCAAGGAGGGAAACTCAAATATTTTATTTTTCCTCCATTTCTCATTCACCCTCTTTTAAGCTACATTAAAGCTTAAAAAAACCCAACAGCCTCTCTCCTTTCATGTTGTTGTAATCAGTACTCTTTTTTTGTTGATCAATACAATGGGGCCGCCACCTAAGGCATAATTTTATTAAAAAATATGAGATGGGTGTTGGACTAAGTTAGTTCAAAGATACTCGTAACCAGAGGCGGATGCAGTATTGCAACACCGAGTTTGTCTGAACTTAATACTTTCACATAAATAGGGCAGCCCGATTCACTAAGATCCCGCTATGCTCAGAGTCCGGGAAGGGCCGGACCACAAGGGTCTATTGTATGCATCCTTACCCTGCATTTTTGCAAGAGACTGTTTTCACGGCTTGAACCAGTGACTTCCTGGTCACTTGACAACAACTGGAAACAAAAAAAAAATATACTCCATATGCAAAGTCTACATACAGACTCATGAATTTATTATTCTAACCATCATAAGGTCACAAGTACAATAGTTTGAAACAGAAAAAACTCTCTAATACTCAACTCAACACACGAACACGAGTTACATACCCTCAGTCACAGCGCGTAATACAGCAAAAACCAGCTCAACTCAACTAATTATGCGATTGCATCGTTAAGTAGTTGTCCATGCTGAAAGAGGTGGAGTCTCTGAATTTTTGTAAGTACTCATACCAGGAATGTACCTATCGCCCTGGACTGCATTAGCTGAAGCAATGGATTCAAGTTCCACCACATCTTCTGAGGTTAACTTGATGGACAGGGCTCCAATGTTCTGGTTAAAGTTTTCAATCTTAGTGGTGCCGGGGATAGGACACACGTCGTTTCCTTGGTGATGCACCCAGGCCAAGGCTAGTTGAGACGGGGTGCATCCCTTCTTAGCTGCCATTTGACAAATCCTCTCGTACAAGTTCTTGTTATGCTCAAGATTCTCGGCTTGGAACCTTGGTAGATGCTGCAAAATTGAAGATCTATTCAAGTCAAATGAGGAAATGCGTACATTATTATAAATTACTTAATAGAACATACCCCAACATAGACAATATTGCTCAGGAATAAGAGGAAAAACAATTAGTAATAATGATCGTCATGAAGGAGAGCAATGGATACTGATTCAGAAATGGAAATATATGTGTCGCCAGAACTTTGTACACAATGTGTGAAGACGTTTACCGTGCAGGGTTGGACATAAAAGTCAAGAACATGTCAATCAAGAAAAAACAATCCTTTCATTTCATCCAACGACCGAAGGGGAGCCTTAGCGTATCTGATAAAGTTGCTGCCATGTGACCACGAGGTTACGGGTTCGAGCCGTGGAACAGCCTCTTGCATAAATGTAGGATAAGGTTGCGTACAATATACCCTTGTGGTCCGGCCCTTTCCCGGACCTTGCGCATAGCGGGAGCTTAATGCATCGGGCTACCCTTTTTTTCATCCAACGACCGCGTATGTAAAAATTAAGCGTGTCTGAGATGTGAAATTGCCAAAGTAAAATGCTACAAAGCAAGACGTGAAAACTTCTTAACAGGTAGAATGGCCTTCACTCATGTTGGTTCGCCTACTTATCCACAAACATGTATTTTTCAACCTAAGGGTACATCGAATATAAGCATAAATAAACTCCCTTCTCAGGAAGCAAGTTCCTTTTTAAATGGTCTATGTACAGCTCGTCAATACAAGGCACTAAAGTGAAGTTCATTCAACAGTAGCAGCGGTACCGACGAATGTAAGATTTCGTCCCAAGGAAAAAAAAGAGGAACCTTTGTCCGTAGTGATGTCATCCAGATCAAATAGCTTCGTATTTGAAACCCTTTCTTTCCTCATATAAGTAAATATACTAGCAATAGAAATACACCGCAATTAAGCATGATATCAATATTCTTGAAATCCAAAACAATAAATAAATTCGAGAAAATCTAATATGTTTGAAATCCGAAACAACATTAATATAAAAGCAAACCTTTCGGTAGTCTTCATTTGACATATCCTCGAGCAATTTTGGACCTGATGACAAAAAGCCCCGTCCAAGTGGACTGTATGCCACAATCCCAATACCGAGTTCTCTGGTAGATAGGAAGGCGAATATCAGGATCTCGCATAGTTATAGACCGCGTATAAACATGAAAAAACTAACAGAAAGAAGAATAGACCTGCAAGTAGGGATTATTTCTTCCTCTACATCTCTAGACCATAGAGACCATTCTAATTGTACTGCTGTTATTGGATGAACTGCATGTGCTCTTCTAATTGTTGATGCTGAAGCCTCGGATAGACCTATATATTTTATTTTACCCTCTTCAACCAGCTTCTTAAGTTCTCCAACCTAGTAAATCAGGAATAAGACATGCTGATCATTAGCCATTTGAACAAAGATGTGAAACAGGTTAATCATAAAAGAACTCCACTAATTGGCGTAAAAGCTGAAAATTTTGCTAGTCTATGCCACAACTCTTGAAAAGCTACTCATACATTGATCAGATTCAGAGGTACTAAGTGTTCATTTTAAGAACTCTAACAAGCTTATCAAGCTGGCAAATATATGTCAACAGTCGCAAGAGTCTGAAAAGGAGTGCAGTTACATCTAATTTTTATCTCGTCGTCCTGTTTTTTAGTTTTCTGTCTCTGGATGATCATTTGTTCCTCTCTTCTCTTTTTTCTTTTTTAGCAAACAGCCTGAGGAAATTGTGTCACTGATTTGAGTTATAAAGGTAATGATGTTACTCAACACATATGAAGAGCGTGGTTGTAAACTACTAGATCAATTCTGAAATGATGATGTAGGTTGATGTAGCACTGGAGCAATAAGTGTGCATAATTACACCAAAATATTTAGTAAATACAGGTACTGGAATGCTAATGCCAGAAATTTCTATTCCAGTGAAGAGCCTTATTAAATTCTATTATTAATGCTACACCGAATATTTTATTTGATTTTAGAAACAACACTAGTTCCTCAGTAGCCATCCTTTGAGTAAGATCAAATATTACTTCATTTTTCAGAATAAGTAATCTGCAACTGCAAGGAGTTATACATGGAAAAAGTGACCTAACCGTGACTTCAATTGGCACACGTGTGTCAACTCGGTGCTGATAGTACAAGTCAATGCAGTCAACATCAAGTCGCTTTAAGCTAGCCTCACATGCTGCCCTTACATAGGCTGGATCTCCATGCACTGCTCTCTTTCCTTCTGCTTTCTTTTCATCTCCTAAAACAATACCAAATTTTGTTGCTAACACGACTCGCTCTCTCGTCCCACCCTTCAAAGCCTACATAGATGCATAATCATTAGAACTTAAGTAACAATTCTTGCAGAAAATTGTATAAAAAGGTTTAAATGTTCTCAGTTGCCTATGCAATGCATGAGTAAAGCCTAAGGCTGTGTTTAATAGTTAATGAAGTCAGCGCAAACCTTAGAAACTATTTCAAATCTCTGCGCAGATAAGAAATACATGTGATTTTTTCTCATCTGTCTAAGCCTTGGTGGACTGAGTTACTTGATAACTATGTTGGCGGGAGCTGTCAGGCACCCCATGAAATAATCAAGGTGTGTTAAAGATGACCCGAACACCACTATTATTGGAAAAATCTATAGAGTACAATGGAAATACAAGTTCACAATACTTTTGTTTCTGAACGTGTACACCTCGTATTAAGAAAATAACATTCCAAAATAATAACTATTTGTCGGGAAAGAAGAAGGAAGCTCTAAGACTAGAAGTATCAGGATAAACACCTGAAAATAATTGACACTGATCTCAAATGTGCAGAACTTTCTCCTAGCTGAGGCATACATGGCAAAATGTCAGCAGATTTAGGCAACACGATCAATTCACACATCTCATTCTTGAGGATGTAGAAAAGCAAATTATAGAGGCTCGTCTAACAACAAAAGAATTTGATTCCATGAAACATGTTTATTCCATAGAATACAAAAGGTAAAACTATATAACTCTCATATGCTTAGAACTCCAGGAGAAAGACAATACAATAATGAGGCTTATTCTATTGTCACAGATGAATACAGTTGATTACACAGTGACATGGACTAGAATCCTCCCACTTTCTAATTCTGTTGTAACTCTCAATTCATGAATAGAGCCCCAAGAAACAATGCTTCCCTCGGTTCATTTTATGTAACTTAGTTTGACCAGGCACATAGTTTACAAAATTAAAAAGTAAGATAGACTTTCGAATATTGTGTATCAAACTAAAAACGTATATAATGTACCAAAAATGTCATTCGAATCATGTGGACTAAGACATGTCATGTCAGTAAGAGTAAAATGAGAATATTAAAATAAAAAAAATTTAAGTACCATTCTTTTTTAAAGAGGTTTTAAAAAAAAGTAAGACATGATTGAAACAAAAAGAGTAAGTTTGACATCCTTGAACACTTTGATGACTAGATAAGGGTGTTCTTGAGGAGTAGAGCTTGCTAGGACCGAGGTGAGTTAAGACTTTAACCCTCAATGAGTGAACTTTTTCCAAGTTGAACTTGTTTGCTAAATGCTACGCGTATGCATATAACATTATTTTAGCATGAATAGGATGCTCAAGTAGTCATACAACAAGTAAAACATGCAACAAATAAAGGCACGCAGCAAAATAAAGCATAATAAAGCCTAAGGGGTTGTCTGGTTGCAAGTTATCCCATGATTAGTTATCCCGGGATTAGTTATCCCTCCCTCCCGTGGGATGAAAAAATACTGCAATCTCGCGATAACAAATCCCCCGATTAGTTATACCACGACTTGGATGAGAAACGAAGTGAACTTGACCAACAAGGCGGGAATGTATTAGTAAAGGACCAGAGAGAACTCGAATTTTTTAATCTACTGTCTCGCGATATACGAACACATGGCCAAAACTCAGCCTATATAAATAGAATACTCGGTGGATGATAATGAATTGGATTTGCACTGAGAAGTCCCTATGGCGCGGTTGAGGGCAGCTGAACGAAANATAAGAAATTGAAAGATTTCGTTGAAATTGTTCGTTTGGAAATTTCCCGAAAAGCTAATCATAGGTTCTTCTCTCCATCGGAACAATAGGGCCGATCCGCTCAAGGACCTACTGGTTTAGGTAAATATCTAATGCGTTCCCCGACCGGAGAAGGCAGAGGTTGAATCGATCATCAGAAGAAGAATTAGGCCAAAAATTAGGATACATTCTGGGAAAATCAAACTTCCATCGAAGAGAAGCAAATGAAAGGCTTTCATAAAAATTCTCGTAGAATCGAACCAAACGTGGGATAAACTCGTCTCAAACTTAATCCCGGGAATTATCCCTTATCCCTCGTACCAAACGAGCCCTAAGATTCTACCCCATTATGGAAAACACATGGTGTCTACATATATGCGAGGTGATAAATCTTGAAGCTTTTTTACTTGGATAATCGTTCCGGTCACCTTGCCCACACCTCAACTATTCTACTATATATACTACTCCATGTCTTCCACAAAATGTGGTTCCCCCCTTATGTGTCAATGTTCTCTTTTTACAGCCAAATACCAAAAAAAAGGTACAACACTTAAAGCATAATGTACAACCATCCTACTAAATAAACTCAGAGAATTAAATTCACAATAAAAATGAAAAATAAGCATTTGGGAAAAGGGAAAGAAGCTGAATACTACCTTGCCAAGTAGGATTTCGTTAGTGTGGGGTCCATAGACATCTGAAGTATCAAGAAGAGTGATACCAGAGTTGATGGCATGGTGAATGAGTTGGATCATATCGGATTCGGGTTTGGGCGGCCCATAAAAAGCGGACATGCCCATACAACCAAGTCCTTGAGCTGACACTTCTAGCCCCTGTGAACCCAGTTTAATTCTTGGCACTTTTGTTCCTTCTTTAGCCATTGATGATGTGATTCAAGTTATGGTCTAACTCTGCAAATATGGTGAGAAAAACAGTAAGTGGTAGGCTTTTATATGAATGAGTGTGCGTGGCTGCTGGTTGTGTGTTTGACGTCATTGATGATGGATTTTGATTAGGCCTATGTAAGTACAAGCGTCACTTGCTATAAATATGTAGCCACCGATCAAATATAGTTGAAGATATTTCTTTTTTGGTCCGTATAAAAAAATAATTTTTTTCTAAATTTAGAAACAGTTATATTTAAATTTCGAATTATATCCTTAATGAGAAGTTTTTATAATCACACAAATACTCTGGACTCATTATTGAATTATTTAAAATCATAAATTCCAAAAGTTTTCGTTCTTTTTTAATTTTTGTGTCTACCAAACATGTTCACATAAATTAAAACGGAGGGAGTAATATATTTTTGTGTCCTTATCACAATTTTTTTGTTTATGTGTCCCTCGTCACAATTTATACATATGGGTTTGAATCGTAGAATCAGCATTGGTGTTTTCATCGAGGTAAACTACCTACGCTACATCTCTTTGAGATATAATCCTTTTTTAGACCATGGGTAAATGCGAAATACTTTGTGCGACAAATGCCTTTATCACAATGTTTTTAATTCATTCATAAAGAATAAATATAGTTTAAAATTTATTTTTTATTTTAATCATAGTGGTATTTTACAGTCACATATCTTTTAGTAGGCATTTGGACATAAAGATTGTAAAACTTCCCAAAAAAGGAAATTTTTTTAAAGTGAAAGTGATATTTAAAAATTAGAGTTGTGTTTGAACGTGAATATAATTTAGGTTTTTTTTTTGAAGTTTTGTGAATGATCTGAGTGAAAATTTTGAAAAATAGCTTTTTGGAGTTCTAAAATTTTCAAAAAATTACAAAATTCATCTTCAAGTGAAAATTGAAAATTTTATGGCCAAATACTGATTTCGAAAAAAGAATGAAAAAACTTCTTATGACCAAAGGGGCTCTTAGTTTATTTTAGATCGTAAGTGTCAAATATATTTTTTAGAACTTCATATTCATTTGTAAAAAATTGAAACAGGAAAGTAACTTTTTATTTTCTCTCTTGGTCTAGGGAGTCCTAAAACAACTTGACTACAAGGCGGATCTACAGTAATGGGTAACTCAATATTTTTTGCGCAGAATTTATATTTATATTAAGAAATTTGTTGAACATATAATAATATTGAGATGGGAACCAATTCGAAAATGTGTTAGGTTATTGGTGCGAGTTCGAAACTTCGAATGCCTAAGAACATTTGAGTTTTTTCTTTGTTTTTCCATTTTTTTCACAAAGCTTTACAAACATCTCGGCCCTTCATATGCGCTTTCTTTTGTTTCTTTTCTTTTCCGTTTTAACAAAACAAAACAAAACAAAGGACTAAAAGTCAAACTAAAAGAGAACCAAACATTGATACTTATGTTTTAAATATATATATATATATTGATCGTCGATACTTGTTTTTTAATTCGATTATTAAAAGATATTAACTTGAGTTGGCCGTAGAAATTCACAAACTTTAAATGCTGAATTCGTCTCCGCTTGACTAATAATCTTCATGTACTTTTATGTTCCTTAGAATGCAATTATGTGTTGTAGTCAAAACATGGAACCTAGTGCAATACCTGCACAAAGGGCTCGTTTGATACGAGGGATAAGAGATAATTAATTAGACGATTAAATTTGAAATGAGTTTATCCAACGCTTGATTGGTATATAAAATCACAATATAATTAATAACGGGATTGTAGTGTTATTTGTATCCTTATGAGAGGATTGGATAATATTTACGGGTTAACTAATCTCGGGATAATTAATCATGGGATAACTTCTTCTTCTTCTTCTTCTTCTTCTTCTTCTTCTTCTTCTTCTTCTTCTTTCTTCTGTTGTTGTCAGTGCTGCTATGGAACTTCAGTTTATGGGATGATTACCATAAATATGTTTATCAGAGCTTTACAAAACAAAAATTTCAGCTCTAGAGCTGAAGTTCGCTAGTTACAAAAATAAAAACTTCATCTCTAGAGTTGAAGTTCGCCAGTTACAGAACAAAACTTCAGCTCTAGAGCTGAAGTTTGCTAGTTACAAAAATAAAAACTTCAGCTCTAGAGCTGAAGTTCGCCAGTTACAAAACAAAAACTTCAGCTATAGAGCTGAAGTTCACCAGTTACAAAAATAAAAACTTCAGCTCTAGAGCTGAAGTTCGCCAGTTACAAAACAAAAACTTCAGCTATAGAGCTGAAGTTCACCAGTTACAAAAATAAAAACTTCAGCAATTACAAACAAAAGTTTTGCGTTAAGACGTGCACAAGTTAAACAAAAACTTCAGCAAATAGACTTCAGCTCTAGAGTTGAAGTTCGCCAGTTCCAAATAAAAACTTCAGCACACTTGGTTCAGCACACTTGCTACTTCAGGTCCGTCTACTAGAATGCTGAAGTTTTGCGTGATTGTCATTGCTACTTCAGCCCCGTATGCTGAAGTTATGCTAAAAAACGGGTACACTTACAATTTTTTTGTAATTGTAAAGCGGGCACAAGTTAAATCGTGATACAAAAAGCGGGTATAGATGTAAATATTCTGACTTTCGAGCCACTTAAACTTGTACCTATTAGTCAGCCCGATAGACTACATTTTTAAAAACGGACAAGTTGTACTTGTACAAACGAACAAATTTAAGGGCGATTTGCACTCATGCCCTACATAGCAGCCACCTTTTAACCTATACTCTATTTTTAAAAATTATTGATTTGGT
>ML403180.1:0-40929 GCA_005239525.1 Nicotiana knightiana
GGGGGGGGGGGGGGCATCACCCTCGGATGTTATATTTTCAAGGTAAATACTTCGTGTCAAAGGGCTCTCGATAGGAAAACTTCTTAATGGACCAAACGGTCGAATGAACCGTGTCTGTATAGATTAGTCGAGCCCTAATGGAAAAACATGTACTCATGTATGAACTATTCAAAGAAGTACTTTTCCTTACAAGATATCTTGTGCCTTAATGAAAATTTTCTACTTTAAAAGCTGCGTACGTATGATTTTTGTGAAAACTGGCTCAAGGGCCAAGTACAATGACACCTCGAACGATCAACCCTATACTCGGGGACTACCATCGAAAATCAACATGTTCGAATTATCTAACTTCGAAACCATAAGACCTCAAAGAGGAAACCCTCGATTTATCGGCCAAGGTCGCCATTCTCGGGGACTAATACTTTGAGCAAGTTCGAAGTGTTATTAGGAAAATAAGCCCAAGAGGCATACCCAAAGGTTATGGCCAAACTAGAGCGGCTCGGAGACATCCGAATCCCGAAATAAAAATATGCCTTCAAATTCTTTGAAAAACTGGTTAAAAAAGTCTACCCTCGGAAAAATAATCAAAGGGCTTCAATGATATCAACCCTCGAAAAATCTTAAAAGGTATCGAATTATTTACAAATTTATGCTAAGGCATAAAAAGTAAAGGGGTTTCAATCAATATTAAACCCTCAAAAAACCCAATGGGTAAGAAATTTATGCTAAGGCATAACATAATTCTTATAAAGTCTTTAAGCGGAAAAAGGGGGAAAAGCCATTCTTTTAAGGCCATAACGACCTGACTCAAAGAGCCTAAGAGCCATTACATCTTAGAGTTCGACAATACGTTCTCACTCAATTCGAACCTAATGGTTTCACTACTTCGAGCTAAAGTAAAATACAGTTCGAGAATGCGTTCTCACTCAATGCAAACCTAAGGGTTTTATTACTTCGAGTTCACTCAATAAAAACCTAAGGGTTCTATTATTTCGAGTTCGAGTTTTACTTGAACTCGACTATGAAAGCAGCATTAGTATGACTTCGGTCAAATTGCCTGAATCCGAAGTCTTGAACAAATTAAGAAGTATGCGAAAATATTATAAGGCACAAAGCAGGTTTGAAGTTATCACAAGACAAAAATTGAGAAGGAATTCAAAAGGGAAATATTCTTACTTATATACTTGAACAAAAGTATGTATAAAAGACCGACAAAGGTCCTAAACAAAAGAAAAGAAAAACGTACAAGTCCTAGCTATGCTCGGGGGCGACTCCTTCCTTGAGGACAGCTTCCTCTTCGGGGCCCTCGCCATTATCGGACCCGCTCTTGCTACCTTTATCATCGTCGTCACCATCGAAAGAGGCCATCAGCCTGGCATCAGCTTCATGCACCTTTTCCTGCGCAATCTCCTCGAAAAGGTCAAAACCTCGAGCATGGATGTCCTCGAGGGTCTCCCTCCGGGATTGGTATTTGGATAGGTTAGACAACCTCCTCAAATCTGCTTGGGCAGCCTCGACATCAGCCAGATATATGGCCACCTACTTATAGGTTATGGCCTTTGTTTTTTCGACCCCTGCTTTCGCCTTAGCAAGCTCCGCCTCGAGCTCCTCGACTCGACTCTCTTGGACTGGATCAAACACTTCTCCTTAGCACTCTGAATTTGGACTTCTACCGATGACAACTGAGCAAAGATGGTCTCTTTCTCCGCTGCAAAGAGGTCCATGCTTTCCTTCCACCTATGGCACTCATCTTTAGCCTGGCGACCTCCTCCCGGAATTGTTCGATCCTCCCAATTTTTTGCTGCAACTGAGACATCGAAACATTATCTTCCACCCTTGGATTGAGCCCGTATTTTTTCAAGAGAACAGTTACCTGCTCGTTCATCTCGGTTTCCTCCTTACGGGCCTTGGCTAAGTCAGCTCGGAGTTCCCTAAGTTCTTCATCTTTCTGCCCACAGAGGAGCTTGAGATCATTTCTCTCCTCCGAAAGCTTCTGGAGATCGGCCTCACATTTGTTCAGGTCGGCCTGAGACGTGGAGAAATCCTATATGAGAAATAATAGAAGTTAGATAGAAGGAAGGAAAAGTAAAAGAAAATTACAACAATAAGAATTAACACTTACTCGAGATAGAAGGCGTTGGGCCTCTTTGAAAAGGGTAGACACATCGCTGAGGTCAAAGGCATCATCATGTTCTACTCGGAGAAAGCTGGTAGAGAAGGTGAGTCACCTGCTGCCACTGCCCCGAGCGAGTCGCTTGGGGCACTCTGTTCAGCTATGGGGGTTTCAGAACCAGCCCCCTCTGGTATGTTTTTTGGGCGAGTGATGATCTCGACCTCAGGTGATTCGAGGGCTTTGCCCGAATCTTTCTTTGAAACATCCTCATCATGAGAAAGGTCTCAGCAGCCACCACCCGCTCCGAGGGTTGGGCGGCCTCGACGGTCTTCCTTACCCGAATCACCAACGCCAAGTCAACGCCCTCGTCTTCCTCTTCTTCTTCTCTCAGCTGTTGGACCGACTTTACAGTAAGAGGAATAACTTTCCTCCTGATCCTTCGAGCTGGAGCATTTTGGGTTTGGGGTCCTCGTACGCCCAGACCCCCTTCCTCTTATTATCATTCCCCGGTTTCGAAATCGGGGACTTAGCCTGTTCCTCACTGCTCGAAGGCCTCAAGACTGCGTCTTTGTTCAGTCCTGTAGAAAAATAAATTGAGTAAGAAAAGGAAATGTGACCAACACCTCGGAAATAAAGGAGAGAAACTCACCATGATTCTTTTCCTCCCATTTGCCTTTTGCCAAGTCTAGCCAACAGCGCTCAGCATAAGAGGAAGTCGAGGCCAACTTTTGAACCCAATCCTCGAGGTCAGGAACCGCTCGAGGCATCCAAGAAACCGCTGCATGACAAATGGAGATGTTAAATAAAGAAAAAAATAGAAACATGGAAACTAATGAGTCAAATTTTACTTACGCTCCAGGTTCCATTTCTCGGGAAACAACATTTTTTCCTTTGGGATGAGGTCACAGGTACTCGTCCACCCTTGGTCCTTTTCCTCGTCGATAATTGAGAACAACGCCTTTGTCTCTTAACGTTGAAGTTTGATCAATCCTCGAAAAATTCAGGGTCAGCATAACCTGATGAGATGGTCGAGGGTGAATGGCCGCCCCTCGATATTACTGGAGAAGAATCACGATTCGCTAGAAGGAAGGATGAACTTGGCTGAGGTTCACTTGGTACCTCTTATAGAAATCTATGATAACTGGATCGAGGGGACCCAACGTGAAAAGGGTAAGTGTAAACACTTAGAAACCCTTCCACGTGGGTGGTAATGCTTCCTTCAGGAGAAGGGATCTGTACAACTTTGTCTCCTCAGTTGCAATCCATTATAACGTCCTCGAGATATCCTATTGTTATCGAGCAGATATATCTCGATACGTGCTCACATCAGCCAGGGACCGATGGAGGGTTCTCGGCTTTGAATTCAGACTTTTCAACACACGGGTCGGGAACATACTCACTAGGAAGCAGTTCCGCCGGCGTTTTATCACCGGCCGGCCGTGAAGAATAAGAGGAAGCTTTCTGCTTTTTTGGAATGACTTTGGACGTTTTTTCCATTATACGAGTAGAAGAAGGAGGAAAATATTAAGTTCTGGTGGTTTGAAACTAGAAGAGATGGCCTAAGGAATGATGAAAGAGACGAGATTGAGAGATAAGTTAACGACTTGGAAGAATTGATGAAGATGAAACTAAAAGTTTGATTCAACAAAAGAAACCATATTTATAGGATTACGGTAACGATTCAACGACGCTAGTGGTCGACCGCCCACTGACGCGCATTCATGGTTTGGGGAACTGTACCGATGGGACATTTCGGTCACTTCCATCGCTTAAGTCACGAGGATGACATCACTGTCTATCGATGTCATAAAACAATCGAGGCTCAAATCATTCCTTATCATTATATTCTAAGAAACGAGGGGACTATCTGTATACAGTAGAAATCGGGGCTACCCGATTTCACTATTTGATCGAGATTGGGACGTTTCATCGAAGAGCTAAGACATTGAGTCCGAAATCGAAGCCTCTTTCCATATCGAAGTCAATATCAATCAAGGCCAGAAGAGGTAAACTTTGAGTAATATCGAGATATCCGCGACTGGTAGAGGATCGTGTCGTGAATCTCGGAACGGATCAAATATATAGCAGTTAATCAGTTGTTTATATGATTTTCTACTGTAATTAGAACTATACCTTAATTAGGATTTTTCTACTATATAAAGAGGAATTTCATTCATTTGTAAGCATCATTATTCACTGAGAAAAATATATACAGTCGTTTCATTCTTGCTATTTACTTTACTTACTGTTCATCTGAGTTGTTCATCCTTTATTGCTCTTACACTACCACCTCGAGATCACTCCAATTCGAGGTCGAAGTTTAGTTTATACATTGGTTTGGTTTATTTTATAGTTCAATTCAGTTCATTTATCTTCTCGTTTATCAATTGATATTTGGTGAAATCACATATTCTTAAAATCACAATATAAATTTAACTGTTATCCGAATTTTAGGGTAAACAGGTATAAAATTATTTTTATTAAAAAATATTTTATCTTTTAATATGAAACTTTTCGGCATGAATCTGTATTAAACTAAAGGCGAATGCTAAATAAGTAAAGAGACTAAAAAAAATAGAGTGCCGACAATGTGTGAGACACGGTGGGGACTTGGATTTTGAATTTAGTTGTCGATCACCTCTTCTTTTGTAAGCTCATGCATATGTCATTGTGCTTTGCATATGCATTTTTGGTGCATATATTTATGTAGAATTACGTGTCAAAATTGCAATAAAATTTGGTATATGTTAAACGGAAAAGGGCTACGTTTGACTTCTTGTCCGAAATTGCATATGAACTACTAGAATGGGATAAAATTGCTCTTGCCATTAGCAAACTGGCGTAATTATGCGCCTATTAAAACTTATTTCTTTGCTGAGATGAACTCCACCTTGGAAAAACGGTATCCGCACCGGTTTCTTTTATATTGCGTCTTCTTATTCATTGGAAAGATGTACCTTTTTGTTTCTGATTTTTTTGGTGTGTGACCTAATTGTTACTCTTAATAAAGTGGGATAAAAATTCATTAAATATCCTGATTCAAATCTTAACAAATGTTTTAAAAGGCGGGGACATGAGGCGGGGCATTTTACTTAACGTAGTGCGAGATATCAACCCCATGAATCTTTTAATTTTTAAATTTATAAATTAATAAAATAACATAATAATCATAAATATATATATATATATATATATATATATATATATATAATACATTAAGAGTTTACGAAAATATTAAATGATCAAAATAACACATAGAAAAAAATATCTAGCATTTGTTATAAATACAAATAATGCAATAGTGTAACTATTACCATGAGATAAAATTAAATATAACATCTTATTTTTTAAATAAACAAAAAGACCAATTTTTCTTAAAATAAACTTCACCAATACTGTAATTTAAAATTTTACCCCTTATAAGTAAATATAAAATTGGTTTCGAATAGAAAAATAACAAAACCCTGATAATTTTGAGAGACATAAACTAAGATACGAAGACCTACGATAAGTGAAAATATAAATTTTGGCTATTTATTCAGAAGAAATATTCAAATGATACTCACCCTCAAATGTTCTCAATTAGTAAATATGCAGTACTATGGCCCATTAGTTTGAGTTACTCTCAATTTTCATATTTCTAGCGATGATATAGAACTTTAATCATTCATTTTTGAGGGCCAATAATACTAATTAGGGAATTTGACGCATGATTTACATAAGAAACTGTTAGGCGAGCCTCACGCATTAAACATTAGTGTATTTTGGGCAAACAACTAGATACATGGGATGTAAGCCTCATAAAATTAAATCTCACATGTGAGACGCAAAGAGTTTTGATGATGTCCCACCCCAAGCGATTCTAGAGGCGAGTCCTAAGAAAGCCTTTTAAAATATTGATCTTAACAGAACCAAAAAAAGGTAGTAATCCTTATCAATTTATCTATCTAGTTTTTGTAGGATAAAGTTATTCAATATCTATATTGGTGGAAAGTAGCAGGTATTCATAAAATAGTTGAGTTACATGCAAATCAGCTCGAACACATATATCGAATCTGTGAATTTACGTGTCTATCACTTTTGCAATTTTCATATGTGCTTGTTAAAAATAATTATTTATGTTCGATGTGATTTACACACAACTCAACTACTTTAAGAATACCTGTTACTTTCGACCAATATAGATATAGATATACCAGAACTTATTGCCTTATTGTTTTTGCTCTATTGAGGTTTGACTCCAAGGTTTTTATGAATTTTTATCCCACTTTAATAGGAGTTAGAATTAGGTCACACAAATATGCTCCAACTTCTTATGGGGAGAGAAGCTCAAGAACAAAAAAAAGGTAATTCTTTCTAATTAATGAAGGAGAAGACACAATATATATGAACCTGAGTTGTTGGTAACTTGGTGTAGCCTTTTTCTTTTCAAGGTGAGTCCATTTCATAAACAAATAAGTTTTAGAAAGGAACTTATCGGGCATGGAGGTCAATTAAAAGGATAGAAACATAATTGAGCTATTCTATTAACGATAAGGGTATTTTTATTTTATTTCTAATAATTTAGGGATATTTTTTGACCGAATGTCAATGTGGGACATTCTTATTTTCAATAGTATGGGTATTCTGAATCCTTTTCCATATATTAAATTGGAAGAGCATAAATTCACTTTTTATTTTCCTTTATGATAACTTTAACAACAATACAAGTTACTGCTATAACTAAATTATGAATATAAACTTTCTATGTGGCCGGCCTTCTTAATACTACTCCCATTAACCCTTAAAGGATTCCACCCTTCCGACTTGTGCCCTTAACAAAATTTCACTCGGTAAAAATAAGAAAGAGCAGTTCGATGCATTAAACCTATATTATACGTAAGGTATGGGGAAGAGATTTTCATGGCTTGACATCGTAATTTCTTGATCACGGAGCGATAATTTCTATTATTGCGCTAACACTTCTCTTTTCAGTGTTTTAAAAGGTGTGAACCTAATGCAAGATATTTTACATATGCCTCAGCGAGGTGTAAGTCCCGAGACATGGGTCATAAGCCCCATAGGTATTTAAATTTTGATATTTTATAAAATAATATAATTACAATAAATATTTATAAACAGGTAAAATTGCATAGAAATTAAAGAAAACTACATATATATATATATATATGTGTGTGTGTGTGTGTGTGTGTGTGTGAGAGAGAGAGATATGCTTCATTCCTACAAAAAACTAGTCAAAACAATCGATTATACGCTACTCAGAAGCACACATAACTTGAGTCGAAAAGAATAAAGTTTTCTACATGTAGGAACAAAAAGAATGGCTAACCTGCAATTTGAACTTTGAACTTGCTGCTACGAAGGAGAATGAAATTCTCGTTGTATTTGTTATTGAATATTTGTTGCTTTTGGGAGATATTAGCAGATTAGCGGACAAGATAAAGAATTAAAAGACCATGAATTATGGCTTCTAAAAAAAGGTCTTGACTTTTATATTTAATACATAACAGTTCTTTTTTAAAACTTTTAAGTAATTACCAAGCTGAATTTTAAGAATTTGGGTATTATATGAATGATTTATTCAATAAATTTTGTTTTAATTTGAAAAAGTCTTTGGGCTTACGTCTTATTAAAAATGCGTCTCAAACGCTTGGGCATACGCTCCGAATTGCTGCGTGTACGTCTCTTGAGACTTTCAGTCTCGCCCTGGAGCTCACCCCAAAACACCTTTTAAAACACTGCTCTTTGTTAGGGGTGTGCATTCGATTTATCGATTCGATTTTGACCCTTATCGATAATTACTTATCGATTATCGATTTGTACATATGCTTATCGTTATCGTTTCAATAAGGTTTCGATTTTTTCGATTTCGGTT
This sequence comes from Nicotiana knightiana, assembly GCA_005239525.1. Taxonomy (NCBI): domain Eukaryota; kingdom Viridiplantae; phylum Streptophyta; class Magnoliopsida; order Solanales; family Solanaceae; genus Nicotiana; species Nicotiana knightiana. The sequence continues at coordinate 7,989 of ML403180.1, forward strand.
TATCGATTTTTGGGGCTTATCGATTCGGTTATCGATTACACCAATAAAAAAATTTGCGGGATTCCACCAATAAGAAAATTTGCTTGCTCTAAGCGATGTTGTCATGTTTAGTACCCTTACTTAATATATGTATACTATGTGTAAAACATGTATAAATAGTGGATAGCTAATAGAGATAGACGACTAATCATTACTATATCATACCAAATGATACTACGATGAGACGACTAACAGGGTAGGGCCGTAGGGGAAAATCTTGAGGCAGAAGCAGCGTGAAATCGTGAAGAGGAAAGAAAATAATAAGGTAGGAAAAATTAGAAAATAATAAGGGTAGAGGAAAATGAAAATAATAAGTTAGGGTAAAGAAAACCACGGCAAAAAAAAAAAAATATATATATATATATTTCTTATCGATTTATCGATAAATCGATAAGCGAAGTGGACAAAATCGAAATCGAAATCGATAACTCGATAAGAAAATTTTCGAAATCGAAATCGAAATCGATAAATCGATATCGATAACAAATAATCGATTTGATTTATCGATAAACCGATTCGAATGCACACCGCTACTCCTCGTTACATGAATTAGTTATAAAGCGAAATCTCCCTATCCGAAGGTTTATGAAGTGTCAACGTGTCACAAATTGTGTAGTCTCTCTGTAAAGAGAAAGAAAAGAAAGAGAAACAAAAAAGAAAAGAAAGAGAAACAAAAAAGAAAAGAACTGTCTCGTGACTGATGTTACCAAGAAAACTAGGGATTAGTGGATAGAGATGCTTTCTTGGATTCCATTAGCACCAATGGAATGAGTCAACTTTTGTAGTTTTTTTTTTCTTGAACTTTTGTGGATTCAATTAAATAGAAAAGGCAAATGGTGAGAAAATGTGCTTGAATTAATCCACCCAATATGTTCACACAAGTTCCACAGAATTCTCATGGTGCTACAAGTTTTCAAAAAGTGCATAAGTTGGTAGTTAAGCACCCAAAATCATATCTTTTTGGTTTCCTTTTCAATCACTCCAATCTTTTCCTTCCCTTGTTGGATGCACACCGCATTCTTCGATTTGCACTAAAAGAAAAGTTTTTACTTGTATCTGATAACTTCTTTTGCTTGTGTAATTACAATCATAAGCCCTTACCATGATGCCAAAATGCTAATTATTGGTTCAAGGATATTTTCCTAGTGACAAGACTCCAATAATATCTTCAAAATATGTGGGCTATGAACATTCTTCAAGACCTTAATGCTTGCATAATCAGATAGTACTTTTTTTTTCCATTAGCCGACAATGATTCGTTGACATCAACAAAAATATTTGGAAACGTATTTTGGAGGAACCTATTAAAAAGATAGAGTGATGATGGTGATAATTTATAATACACAAGTCATTAATTAGAATAGTTTAGCTTTTATATATTAATAATATAAAAAATTTATACTATATAATTACAAAGTAGTTATAAGTAATTTATATGAGAAAAATTAATCGATAACTTGATAAAAATTTAATTAACATTCTATAACAAGCTAAACAACTATTTAAATATAAAATATTTACATTATTATGTACATATATAACTTAAGTTCTTATAATATACTATCACGACCTAAAATTCTACTAGTGGTTGTGGTGGTGCTTAATCCCAACTGGCTTAAACGAACAATAATAACCAACCAAAGCAAAATAATAAAGGACAATCTGCTAACATAACATAGAAAATGCATAAATACGTCTTAACTTAACAATGTGAAAAGTCCAGTAACCCCCAAAACTCGATAGCACGAAGGTCATGAGCTACTAAAATAAAATACAAGATTAAAATTTGAAATAAGATAAACAGTATGATAAAGGGGTAGAAGGTGACTTCAAGGGTCTGCAGTCGATCAAACAATATTACCTCGAGTCTCCTAAGTGAGCTACTGGGCAACCTCCTAAGATTCACCAGGGCTAATTCCAAATTCTATATAAATGTATAAAAGTGTAGTATGAGTATAAAATAACGTGTACTCAGTAAATATCAAGTCCAATTTCGTAGAAGTAGTGGCGAGATTTTGACAAAAATATAATAATCAGCTTCTCAATCTGAACAAAAAGTATAAAATCATAGAAAATAACCAAAAATAACATGTGTAACAACGAAGTACCAAAAATCAGATATAGGATAAACATTCTTCTCAAACAAGATAATTAGAACATAATTCAATCGGTAAATTCACATCTAAAGATGATATGTGCCAAGTAACACTATTATGAATGCTTCTACATGAGTCCAAGATAAACATGCATGTTCAAGACTTAATCAATAACCAATATCTAGCACATCCCATCGGCTCCAACATCATCCAGCACGTCCCAGGTACTCAACACGATACATGTATCACCTGCACTCGTAGGGCCAAATGTAACATGGATAATCACCTAATTCCGAAATAACGGATCGATATTTGTGCGCCGCACAGAAATTCATCATGTCATAACATATTAATATCATAATAACAACATGGTATAAGCCATCGTGCCATAAAAATATCAATCATCAAGTGTCCAATTATGTCATGATCATATCAATCTGTATCAACATCTCCATCTCTAAGGATATATGCATATGCTCAAGAAATAATCAATAAAAAGCACAAGGACAAAATAAACAAAGATGTGGATGTGTGCTCATGTTATAAAGTATGACTACAACTAAATCAAGCATATCAACAAATCTCAAAATAGCCTATCATGCCCAAATAAGATATCAAAGGCTAAAACATAATCTAGCATGAAGAAATAGGCTCACAAAAACATACAATCAAATAGAGCATAAGTCAAGAGGAACACACCATCATACAAGGTATAAAGAAACCTAAAACTAACTAAACATGGTTTAGCCATAGTGTACGTATATACGCTGCTCACCTCGCATATATGTCACTTGCAAATCAACTATCAAGCAGCACATAAGTCCAATTTGTAAAAAAAAAAATTACTTTTAATAAGGTTAGACAAGAGACTTACCTCCTCTTAGAACCGCTTCAACCTCAAATGCCGCTTTTCCTTTGAAATTCTCCTCTAAAAATCTCAAATCTATCCAAATAATACTTAACAGGATCTAATAAAACATATAAACCGATTTCAAATAATAAAGCTTCAATCTTTAAACAAATCTTAAAAGTTAACAAAAAGCCAACATGGCTCATATAGTCAAAACTCGAGTCCAAGGTCAAAAACACATTATCCCATAACTCTGCCAGTCTAAATATGTAATTAGTTTCTAAATTCGACTTCAAATTGGTGTTTAAAATTCTAAAATACACTCTCTTAAGTTGTAGATAAAATTCCCAAAATTTTACTCTTAAATTTCATATTTTAGGTGAAGAAATCCATGGAGGATTAATATATAGGATCAAAACCAAGTAAGAATTACTTACCCTCAAGATTGGAGTGAAATCCCAAAATCTGGACACTTAATACCCTTGCTTACACATCGCAATCGGGAACTGCTAGGTCACGTGATCGTGAAGCATAAGCTCTCTGCAAGAAATCCTTAATCGCAATTGCGACTTAGCCCACGCGATCGTGAAGCACATCCAACGACCCGACCCTATCGCGACCCTAGTCCACGCCTATGCCAAGAACAGAGTTACCTCCCCCGGCCTATGCAACCACGACTGAACCTCACAAGGTCACAAAGCACCATCTTCCATCCCTACACAATCACGATCCTCCTCCACGCGATCACAAAGGATGAAAGTGTCGGCCCCTAAATCTCCTCCATGTGATCGCGATGAACTACTATGCATCAAAAACTCGGCAATCTATTTAGCTCAAAATAATTCAAAATCACCACGATACTCACTTGAGCTCCCCAGACCCCGTCCAATCATCCTAACAAGTTCATGTACTCTATACGAGCTTGTACAAAGGATCAAAATACTAAAAATAACATCAAACCCAAGAATCATGCATCAAACCAAAAATCTTAAGTTCTCTTAGGTTCAACATTTCGGCTAGAAACGCCAAATCAAGCGGAGCCAACCGAGACCTAAAATGAACATACGTACAAGTCAAAAATTATTATACAAATCTATTGAAAATTTTAAAATATAAATCCAGGATCGTCTGCATACTATTAATTTTGGTCAACTCTTCCAACCTTATGTCACGACCCAAAATCTATTAAGGTCGTGATGGTGCCGAACACCATCGCCAGGCAAGACAATCCTTGATTAGTTGAAATAAGTTCCCGTTTTAACTTTTTTTTTTGAAATCATTACATCTAACTTATTACGTAATAACTAAACAAAATTTGTTAAGTAAATACGATGGTTTAAATATTCCATTTTTAAGAAAATATAATCCAAACACATCCCAGAACCCGGTGACACAAGTACATGAGTAATTTCTAAGAATTTATATAATCATTACAAAGCTTGTCCGAGGTACAAAGTGGACAATGGAATTTAAAACAAAATGAATACAATACGAGGGAGACTCTGTCAGCTACGGATCGCCTCAGGATAATGCAGCTCGCCTAAGTCACCAAACCAGCCACATCGCTATGAAGGTACCTGTAAAATAAAAATGCACTGCAAGTGTAGCATGAGTACGAAAATAACGTGTACTCAGTAAGTCGCACGCCTAACCTCATAGAGGTAGTGACTAGAGGTCAAATTAGACACTTGCTAGAGGTCAATTTAGTATATTCACGTGAGACACTAAGCATGAATGTCATAGACAATTTATTAAAATCAGGAATAAATAATATCAACTCCTTCCACATTTAACTTTAAATCTTCGTCATTTCAGTTAACAATTTAAATCATAATCAGGGATAAGAAACATCAGACTTATTTCACATTTTACACAACAATTATCCTTCCTCATAACTGCCATTAAAACTTCTTTAGGCCGATAAAGATGTATAAATCACAACAAATACACAGTAAATATCATGCGCAAGCAATGCCTAGGGTCGACGGCCCGAACCAACATAAACATAAACTATGCACTGCCGAGGGTCGAACGGCCCGAACCATAGATCCATCTATTTTCTCCGCTCGCGAATCAATCATGTGACGCAGTCAACATAATAATAATAAGGCTAACCTGCTCGAGAATCATACCTGCGACTCAGGTGCTCATATGTACACGTATTCACATAATAAATCTGTATTTTTATCAAGAAAACAGCTTCTCAGGAAATGATAAAATCCTCTTAAAGGAACATGAAAAATAGCATTTAAATCTTTTTTTTGAAACTCATTTTCCAAGTTTAATAATATTCAATAATATAAAATTATCAGGTATACAATTATCCACGGAGGAAATCAATTCTCTTTCTATATGATTAAGAAAATGAACTCTAGTCTTCTTAGATATTCAATTACTATTTTGAATATATTATCGGTCTAATATTACTAGCAAGATCACAGGTACAACAGGTAAGGCATGATAGTGGGTCCTAGACTACCCGGATATGGCATAATAGTAGCTACGCACGGACTCCCGTCACCTCGTGCGTACGTAGCCCCTGCAGATAGTAGTACATACTTAATTAGTTCACCTAGGGGGACAATTCCCCCTCACAAAGTTATAAAGGAGACTTACCTCGCTCTGAAGTTCCATAATCGTCTTCCAAGCCCTTCCGACGACTTCAATGGACGCACAACGTCCCAAAACTATCCAAACAATGACACACCAATGAAAATATACTCTAACATTTGCAGCAATTCAAATTATATAATTTCGCAACTCCGCTCAGTGAATTGACCAAAATGCTCTCGGGCCCACGTGCCCGGAATCCGAAATTTCTCGAAGATATATTCTACCCATAGCTTTACTAGTTCAAATATACAATTAATTCTAAATTCCATGCTCAAATTCGGGGTAGAAATCCAAAATACCATTTCTAGATTTTTCTTCAAAATTTCCCAATTTTTTCCTACTAATTTCTATGTCCAATCCATGCATATAACATGTATTTAACTTAAAAACATGAAGAAATTACTTACTTTTACAGTGATGATGAAATTCCCCTCTTGAAGCTCTCCTGAAATCGCCTAAGCCATGAGAAAAATGAGAGGAATGGCCAAAATCCCAGTTTTAAAACATTATGCCCAGGCCATTTTTCGCACCTGCGATCTGACCTTCGCACCTGCGATTCCGCAGGTGCGCCTAAGAGCCCGCACCTGCGGCTTCCTTCTCCTCCAGCCGGATCCGCACCTGCGACCCATTGCCCGCATCTGCGCCTTCACAGGTGCGGAAATTCCATCGCACCTGCGATCCCAGCAAAGCCAGCCCACTCTCGCACCTGCGGCACCAAAGCCGCACCCGCGACAAAATCCTCGCAGGTGCGGTCACACCAGACACCAGCAGCCCATCTCCTCTTCTATCTTCAAATTTGATCTGTTAACCACTCGGAATCCACCCGAGGCCCCTGGGACCCCGTCCAATCACACGACTCAGTCCCATAACATCTCATGGACTTGCTCGAGGCCTCAAATCACATCGAACAATGCCGAAATCACGAATCGCACTCAAACTCAAACTTTATGAACTTTGAAATTTTCAACTTCTACATCCGATGCCGAAACCTATCAAATCACATCTGATTGACCCCAAGTTCTGCACACAAGTCATATCTGAAATTACGGACCTGCTCCAACTTTCGGAATCACATTTCGACCCCGATATCAAAATTTCCACTTCCGGTCGGATTTCTCAAAAACCTTCAAATTTCTATCTTTAGCCAAATGACTTCAAAATAACCTACGGACATCCAAATTCACTTCCAATCGCGCTCCCAACTCTGGAATCACCAAACAGAGCTATTCCAAGGCTCGGAATTCCAAACAGACATCAATATCACTGAAATGTGCTTCAAGCCAAACTTAGGAAATTTCTTTAAAATGCTAACTTCCACAATATACGCCGAAACACTCCCGGGTTATCCAAAGCCCGATCCGGACATACGCCCAAGTCCGAAATCATCATACGAACCTATAGGAACCTTCAAATCCTGATTCTGAGGTCGGTTACTTAAAATTCCAATCTTGGTCAATTTCTCCAACTTAAGGCTTCTGAAATGAGAATTTTCTTTCCAATTTGACTCTAAACTTTCGGAAACTCGGTTCCGACCACGCCTACAAGTCATAATACCTGAAACGGAGCTGCTCATGACCTCAAATTGCTGAACAACACGCTAGAGCTCAAAACGATCGGTCGGGTCGTTACATTCTCCCCCACTTAAACAGACGTTCGTCCTCGAACGTGCTAAGAACTGCTCTGGAGTTACTGAAATCACTGTTTAACACCTCGAGCACCTGCACATGCTACCACAACCCAGTTGAGCACACTAGCTTGATCAAATCTGAAGATATCCTCTTTTATCCATACCATAAGCTCAGAACCCAATGAAATTCTCTGCCAGGCCTAGCTCCAATATATAAACATCGTATCAACTACCATACGTTATACCAGAACATTACTGCGTTCCCTTGCTAAATTAGCACTATGCACCGCATAATTCATCATCTAACCACAACGACATTCCCTGAACCTTAATAGCCAAAATTCCATGAATCTGATGCTCCCAAGGCACCTTATGACTTATAGATACAACCTGTTATAATGCTGGTGATACCACCACAATGGAGGAGATGTGTAGAAATTCTAACCAATTGCATAGTTAAGCAAACATTGAATCTCTCCTTTTTTGACTTAGATCATCATCTCATTACGAACCAAATAATGGTATTTGTCTTTCAATGTATTCCACATAATCTTATCGCACTAGATCCCTAATCCGAAATCTCGTCTCACCCAATATGATTTGTTCAGACAACAACTCACCACAAACATGACCAACAGTCTCACATGATACCACATCACGCCAATAGGACATAACTCGAACATGATAAATAAGAAATGACTCAGGAAGGTACTACTCAACTCATGCAACTAATATGAACTTTCCTCAGAAAATAGGAAGTAAAACATGAGAAAAATAAATATAGGAACCTTACTCATCATCACACTATTGTGGCGTGCAACCCGATCCAAATAACATACCCGTGGCGGCGTGCCACCCAATCCCATCATAAAATTCACATAAGGAAATATACACGGATCTGAATTGCTCACTATTACACATTACCGAATATCGGTCAGAAGCACGCTAACTGCATAATACCATCCTGGGATACTGATAAGGCCATATGCTACAAAACTCAAACACAATTGAGGTACGATATATATATATATAAGTTGTCCTGCTCAGATAACATCATCACTATGCGGAGATCTCAACACATAAGAAATTATCAAGTCGTTTCACAACTCACACGGAACAATCATATTATCACATGAATTTGACGAAGACGGAACAACATCCGATGCTCTAATACCTTTCCATGAAAAGCGCTCTACTGAAATGAACATGCCTGGCTCATACGGAGCCCATAATCATATTTAAATCCATCCACAAACATCGAGTCTACCTTGCTCACACTAAATTAAGCTAATAGCTTTACCTGGGTCCATATTAACCCACTTCCTCTCATAATACGCAAGAACAACCATCATATTCGGGATAAACACCCCACAATCCACAACCAAATGAACTGAATGCCTTCCAGGCATAAACCCTCAAATAAGCAATATTGCACTTCTTTATACTCAGTCCAAATCTTAAATCCATTAAGTGACTACATGTCACACTTGTAAAATCTTCTCGTGGTTATGCTAGCACGACCTTCCACACCAGGTAACAAGTCTGCACATCCGTATCACCGACCACACTAATACTGCAACACACATCAAGAACCCATGACCAGGGTACAAAGCCTCTTTCACCGAATATCGATCTCAGGTGACACTGAAGATAACACCAGCTTACTCTGAACTTCTCATCCGAGCTCATGACATCCTTGTTAACACCGAACATCAATATCGATTCTTACTCACAGTTACATACTGCTTACCGCACCTAACATGCCAATATGAGATAGCATAAGAATTCCATCATAACTTCTGAACCACCAATAGGGTGAACCCTTCATCATATAGAAACCTTTTTACTTAACTCAATTCAAGAGTACCATCACAACACACGAGTAAATTCCCACAATCACAATAAATGCAAATCCTTAAATAGTGGTCTGAACCACCATAACTCTTACGGGATCCGCTTACACCTGACAGGCCATAGCACTTGAATGCTCCCACATGAAATCTATTACGACGGCCGACAAGCCCCGCACATACCGGCCCAACCACATGCATAATTAATTACATCGAATGAACTGATCACTGCCGTACCTGTGCCATTTCAACCATGGCTAATCAATCTATCTTCTTTTAATCACTCTTAACTGCCTCAGAAATAATAGTAACTTCCTCCAACTCATAGAAACCTCAACTCTCACTAATCCTGAGTGACCTTGATTCACGAGACCATGCTGCCTCAGTCTCACAACCCGTCTCATACCCCCCTAAAAATCTTTCTACAACCCCGAGTTTCTTTCTCACTCCTCCAATGTTATCCTGCATGTTGAAACATATCATAGAACACTCCAACCATTTTCCTTCTCTCAGGAATTACGCTGAAAAAGCTCAATTCTTAATCATACGGCTGCCTTTAACCCTTGAACGCCGAATTCTTAACTTTTGAATTCACTAGGACCGCTATTGAGAGTCACCCACTCTGACTGGTCCCGAATACAAGCAAATCCAAGGCTCTTCTAGCACATGAACAACCTTTTCAATGAAATACGTGACTGAGTCACTACCCTTACAACTCGCCTATGCCTTAAGCATAAATTCTGAATCTTTCAAAGCCTATCCTTGGTCCGATAGGACCAACTTTCGCACACATTTATCAAATCACATGCACAATTACCATTTTACTCCGTACCCTTAGTTGTAATAACTTGCCAACACGCTGACAATCCGCAACCCCATGAGAGGACAATCCTACCACCCAACTGCAGATGGTGGGACTCCCCCACTTAGCCCGAAGCTACTCCTTGCACCACTCTAGACCCTGCTGAGATCCTTTCTCCTTTGTTAACATGATCTTGCTCAACCAATCCGTTTAATTCTTCCAAATTCTCTTGTTAGCACTCCCTAAATACTCAATTTCTCTAGCATCATTCACACATTCTGCCTCCTACCGAATAGCCACTAGAATCCCTCGCCGAAACATGCCAACCATGCCACTGCTAACCTATTCACCAGAGATAACCCACCTGTGGAAATCACCAACGGACACCTTCCAACGACGCTGAAATGCACACTCTCTGTCACATCAATACCCCATCCTACGCCCTGGTTCATTTACCATCTTTACTAGTCCATCCGCTCCTCATGGACATCCATTCAATGCGCGACAATATGTTCTAATTCCAAGCTATACTGCATCCTTCTTCATATCAACAACTCCTCTATGCTGCATCCAACCTTCTGCCGAAATGACCCACATTTCAACTTAAGCTTGTGGACCCAATCACCATCCACAAAAACTCTCTGACTTTCCCTCAAGGTAGGCAACTATCTTACCATTGAACTCCTGTGCTACGCTGCCACTCTCCCACTTGTTAAACTCATTCCTTTAAACAACTACCTGACCTCTGTTCCTTACACCTGGCATTTTTGAAAGGGAACCACCGCCTAGCACTTTTCACATATCTTCCTTCATCGTATGCTGCCTCAATTCAATATCATTCTCTGTAGTTCTTAATCCAGCAGTTCGCCACGACTTCAAACTCTCCGAGGATCACCTTTCTCGAGTTGCCTTCATTATCAATACTTATCCAGTACTGAACCACCACCCCTCATGGTCTCTGACAGCCGCTTCTTCAATACTTCTTCACAATACTATGACCCAATGCAACTGAATAACTATAGCACCGACAAACTTAACACATTCCATTCGATTAGAGACGACGACATCACATCACAGGTGCATATCCCACCTCACTTGAAAATACCAAGCCTTACTTACTGCCTTATCAACCCCAACCGAACCATTCATAATCCAAATGTCCTTCCTCTGCCGGAACTAAAATACCGAAATCTCGAAATCACTCTCTGAGAAGACCTCCCTTCAAACCATTCATCAGGACTCAACATATGGGCAAGTGTTCTATCATCATATCGACATCGCGCGATAACCAATCGTAAACAGCATCACAACCTGGGCATAACCTCAAAGCTCTCAGAAACACAGCTGCTGAGCTGAAATAACATATTATCCTTCCGCAGGGCAACGACAATAGCCTCAATCAAATTCGCAGGGAGAAACATCCCACGTCACAACCATAGCACCATTTCAATTCCTCATATTCCATATTCATAGCAAGCGCTCTGCGACGTGTAAGATTGAGTAGGAATAAACATAGGCATAAGCCTCAAAGGAATCGAATCGCACGTTAAGGAATCAAGAAGGGAAGTAATCCTAACAGCCCTGTAGCCTCTTGAAGATAAATACAGACGTCTCCGTACCGATCCGCAAGACTCTGCTAGACTTGCTCATGACTCGTGAGACCTAAGGGAGCCTAGAGCTCAGACATCATGTTGTCACGACCCAAAATCTATTAAGGTTGTGATAGCGCCGAACACTATCGTCAGACAAGCCAATCATTGATTAGTTGAAACAAATTCCCATTTTAACTTTTTTTTGAAATCATTACATCTAACTTATTACGTAATAACTAAAAAAAACCCGTTAAGTAAATACGATGGTTCAAATATTCCTTTTTTTAGCAAATATAACCTAAAAACATCCCAGAACCCGGTGACACAAGTACATGAGCAATTTCTAAGAATTTATACAGTCATTACAAAGCTTGTCTGCGATACAAAGTGGACAATGGAATTTAAAACAAAATGAATAAAATATGAGGGAGGCTCTGTCATCTACGGATCACCTCCGGATAATGCAGCTCGCCTAAGTCTCCAAACCAGCCATATCGCTATGAAGGTGCCTATGCAATAAAAATGCACAGCAAGTGTAGCATGAGTACGAAAATAACGTGTACTCAGTAAGTCGTCCGCCTAACCTCAGAGAGGTAGTGACGAGAGGTCGAATTAGACACTTGCTAGAGGTCAAATTAGTATATTCAAGTGACACACTAAGCATGAATGTCATAGACAATTTATTAAAATCAGGAATAAATAATATCAACTCCTTCCACATTTAACACTTTAAATCTTCGTCATTTCAATTGACAATTTAAATCATAATCAGGGATAAGAAACATCAGACTTGTTTCAAATTTTACACAACAATTCTCCTTCCTCATAACTGGCCACTAAAACTTCCTTAGGCCGATAAACATGTATAAATCACAACAAATATACAGTAAATATCATGCACAAGCAATGCCGAGGGTCGAAGGCCCGAACCAACATAAACATAAATTGTGCACTGCCGAGGGTCGAACGGCCCGAACCATAGATGCATCTATTTTTCACGCTCGCGAATCAATCATGCGACGCGGTCAACATAATAATAATAATAATAATAAGTCTAACCTGCTCGCGAATCATACATGCGAATCAGGTGCTCATATGTACACGTATTCACATAATAAATGTGCATTTTTATCAAGAAAACAACTTCTCAGGAAATGATAAAATCCTCTTAAAGGAACACAAAAAAAAGCATTTAAATCTTCGTTTTGAAACTCATTTGCCAAGTTTAATAATATTCAATAATATAACCTTATCAGGTATACAATTATCCACGGAGGAAATCAATTCTCTTTCTAGATGATTAAGAAAATGAACTCTAGTCTTCTAAGATATTCAATAACTATTTCGATTATATTAGCGGTCTAATATTACTGGCAAGATCACAGGTACAACAGGTAAGGCATGCTAGTGGGTCCTAGACTACCCGGACATGGCATAATTGTAGCTACGCACGGACTCACGTCACCTCGTGCATACGTAGCCCCCACAGATAGTAGCAAATACTTAATTAGTTCACCTAAGGGGATAGTTCCCCCTCACAAAGTTAGAAAGGAGACCTACCTCGCTCCGAAGTTCCATAATCAGCTTCCAAGCCCTTCCGACGTCTCCAATGGACGCACAACGCCCCAAAACTATCCAAACAACGACACACCAATGAAAATATACTCTAATATTTGCAGCAATTTAAATTATATAATTTTCCAACTCCGTTCAGTGAATTGGCCAAAATGCCATCGGTCCACGTGCCCGGAATCCGAAATTCTCAAAAATATATTCTACCCATAGCTTTACTAGTTCAAATATTCTATTTACTCTAAATTCCATGCTCAAATTCGTGGTAGAAATCCAAAATACCATTTCTAGGTTTTTCTTCAAAATTTTCCAATTTTTTCCTACTAATTTCTATGTCCAATCCATGCATATAACTTGTATTTAAATTAAAAAACATGAAGAACTTACTTACCTTGACAGTGATGATGAAATTCCCCTCTTAAAGCTCTCCTAAAATCGCCTAAGCCATGAGAAAAATGAGAGGAATGGAAAAAATCCCGGTTTTAAAACATTTTGCCAAGGCCATTTTTCGCACCTGCGATCCGACCTTCACACCTGCACTTCCGCAGGTGCTCCCAAGAGCCCGCACATGCGGCTTCCTTCTCTTCCAGCCGGATCCCCACCTGCGACCCATTGCCCGCATCTGCGCCTTCACATGTGCAGAAATTACATCGCACCTGCGATCCCAGCCAAGCCAGCCCACTCTCGCACCTACGGCGCCAAAGCCGCACCTGCGGCCAAATCCTTGCAGGTGCGGTCACAACAGACACCAGTAGCCCAGCTCCTCTTCTAACTTCAAATTTGATCTTTTGACCACCCGGAATCCACCCGAGGCCCCCGGGACCCTATCCAATAACACAACTCAGTCCCATAACATCCCATGGACTTGCTCGAGGCTTCAAATCACATCAAACAAAGCCGAAATCACGAATCACACTCAAACTCAAACTTTATGAACTTTGAAAGTTCCAACTTCTACATCCGATGCCTAAACCTATCAAATCACGTCCGATTGACCCCAAATTTTGTACAGAAGTCATATTTGACATTATGGACCTGCTCCAACTTCCGGAATTGCATTCCGACCCTGATATCAAATTTTGCACTTCTGGTCGGATTTCTCAAAAACCTTCAAATTTCTATCTTTAGTCAAATGACTTCAAAATAACCTACGGACATCCAAATTCACTTTCGATCGCGCTCCCAACTCGAGAATCACCATACGGAGCTATTCCTAGGCTCGAAATCCCAAGCGGACATCAATATCACTGAAATGCGCTTCATGCCAAACTTAGGAAACTTTTTCAAAATGCTGACTTCCACAATATACACCGAAACACTCCAGGGTTATCCAAATCCCAATCTGGACATACTCCCAAGTCCGAATCATCATACGAACCTACAGGAACCTTCAAATCCTGATTCTGAGGTTGTTTACTCAAAATTCCAATCGTGGTCAATTTCTCTAACTTAATGCTTCTGAAATGAGAATTTTCTTTCCAATTTGACTCTAAACTTTCCGAAACTCGATTCCGACCACGCCTACAAGTAATAATACCTGAAATGGAGCTGCTCATGACTTCAAACTGCTGAACGACGCGCTAGAGCTCAAAATGAGCTGTCGGGTCGCTACACCTTAAGCCTCAACTTAGGAACTAAGCATTCCAAATCTTTCCCTAACCTCTCGGAAAGCAAACCACCCATCCCCATAAGTCATAAATCATTAAATCAAACTAAATTAAATCTCAAATAGGGGACTGGAATTCTAAAACTCAAAACGACCGATCGAGTCATTACATTCTACACATATTAAGTAAATATTCATTCTCGAACGAGTTTAGAGATGTGCCTAGGCTGCCGAAAAGGTGTGGATATTTGCTTCTCTTATATGGCTTAGTCACCAAAGTAGCTTCCTTACTCGGTTGTCCTTTCCAAAGCATATTTACCGAAATGATCTGTTTTAACCTTAACTTTCGAACCTACTTGTCCAAAACAGCTATTCTCATAGACCAAATTCTCATCTAAATGCACTATGATGAAGTCCAAAACATATTATTTATCTTCATTATAGCTTAAAAGCATAAAGACGTAAAATTCGGATATACCCCGATATCCTAGGGGGCAAACCAAGCATGTGGGAAAATTCACAACTCTCTCCAGTACCACAAATAGTCCAATAAACCTCGAACTTTACTTTCCCATCTTTACAAATCTCATCACGCCCTTCATAGGTGAAACTTTTAAAAGTACTTTCTCACTCTCCATAAATGCCCTATCACGAATTTTGTTGTTTGCATAACTCTTCTGCCTACTCTAGGTTGTTCGAAGTCGTTCTTGAGTCAACTTTATGTTCCTTAAAGTATCGCATACCAAATTACTTCTCAACAACCTAGCCTCATCAAGCTCAAACCTTCTAACAGGAGAACGACACCATCTACCATACAAAGACTCATATCGATCCATCTAAATATTGGAAGATAACGGTTATTATAAGTAAACTCTGTCGAAGGTAAGAAATGATCCCAATGACCTCCAAATCTGATCACACAAGATCTCAACATGTCTTCATGAGTTAGAATAGTCTGCTCGGACTAGCCACCTATATGTGGGTGAAAAGCTATGTTATGCCTGGCCTATTACCCAACTCCCATCGTACTACTTTCCAAGAGTGACATGTGAACTTAGTGCCACAGTCTAAAATGATAGAAGTAGGTACGCCATACAAATTAAATACCTCCTTTGTGTAAATTTGGGCCAAACTCTCCGAAGTATAAGTCGTCAACACTGGTACAATGTACGAGAACTTGGTCAGCCTATCCATAATAACCCAAATAGTATCAAACTTCTTCAGTATATGGTAACCCTACCACAAAGTCCATAGTGATACGCTGCCATTTCTATCCCAATATAACCATCTTCTAAGTCAAACCACCTGCTTTATGATGTTCATACTAAACTTACTGCAATTCAAACACTGTAAAACATGACCAACAATGTCCTTCTTCATCCTCTACCACCAATAGTGTTTCTTCAAGTCATGACACATCTTCATAGCACCTGGATGAATGGAATATCAAAAATTGTGAGCCTCATGAAGTATCAACTTCCTCAAACATCAATATTAGGAACACAAAGTCAACCCCGAAGTCGCATAACACCATTATCTCCAAAAACAACCTTCTTAGCACCACTTCTCTACACTTTGTAATCAAGAAATAATAAATGAGGACCATCATACTTGCGAGCTTAATGCACTCAAACAAGGACAATTGCGCAACAACACAAGCAAGAACTCTACTATGCTTGAAAATATCCAATCTCACAAACCTATTTGACTAAGGCCTAAACATCAATAGCCAAAGGCCTCTCCTCCGTTGGAATGAGAAGTAAACTACCCATACTCTCTACCTTTCAACTCAAGGCATCCATTATCAGATTTGCCTTACCCGAATGATACAAAATAGTGATATCATAATCCTGAAGCAACTCAAGCCACCTCCATTACATCAAAATTCAAATCCTTCTACTTTAACATGTGTTGAAGGCTGTGATGATCAGTATAAACCTTAAATGACACCCCAAACAAGTGATGCCTCCAAATCTTAAGTGCATGAACAATAGTTGCCAACTCCAAATCATGAACTCGATATTTTCTCTCATGAGTCTTTAACTGTCGTGATGTAAAAGTTATCACCTTATCATTTTGCATTAACACTGCACCTAGACAATGCATTAAGTATCACAATATATCGTGTATGGCCCTAAACATGTGGATAATAAAAATATTGGGGCTGCAGTAAAAGCAACCTTGAGCATCCGATAACTCTCCTCACATTAATCGGACCATCTAAAACGAACACCTTTTTGAGTCATCTTAGTCAACAATGTTGCAATGGATGAAAACCCCTCTACAGAATGACAATAATAGCCTACTAAACCCAAGAAACTCCTAATCTCTATCGTTTTAGTAAGTCTAGGACAACTCTGAACAACCTCAATCTTCTTGGGATCAACCTTAATACTGTCATCGGATAGTATGTGACCCAATAATGCAACTGAATCCAACCAAAACTCACACTTAGAAAAATTAGCATAAAGTTGTTTCCCCTTCAAAGTCTGAAGCAAAATCCTCGCATCTTGCTCATGCTCCTCCCTACTATGAGAGTAAACCAAGACGTCGTCAATGAACACTATCAAAAAATAGCCCAAATAAGGCTCGAACACCCATTGCAACAAATCTATGAATGTCGTTGGAGAATTAGTCAAACCAAATGTATCACAAAGAAGTTATAATGACCATAACGAGTCCTAAAACTCATGTTAGGGATATCTAAAGCCCTAATTTACGCCTGATCGGGAGGTGACACCAACCTTAGAGAACACCTTAGAACCTTGAAGCTGATCGAACAAATCATCAATACGAGGTAATGGATACTTGTTAATGATAGTAACTTTGTTCAACTACCTATAATCAATGTACATCCTTATAGTACCATCCTTCTTCTTCTTCATAAACAACACTGGTGCATCCCAAGGAGAAGCATAAGGTCTAACGAAGCCCTTTCCAAGTAAATCTTACAACTGCTCCTTCAACTATTTTAATTCGGTTGGAGCCATGCGGTATGATGGAATAGATATGACCGAGTGTCGGAACCAACTCAATACCAAAACCAATATCCCTATCTAGTGGCATACCTGATAAGTTTGTAAAGAACATTACAAGAACTCTCTCGCAACCGATACAGAATTCATAAGAGGAATCTCTACACTAGATTCTTGAATAAAAACTAAATAACCTAGACATCCTTTCTTAATCATACGATGAGCCTTCAATTAAACCACCTTATCTATAGAATGACCAAGTGACCTTCCCCACTCTAATCTAGGCAACCCTGGAATAGCTAAAGTCATTATCTTGGCATGATAATCCAAGATAGTATGATACCAAGTTAATTAATCCATGCCAAAAATTACCTCAAAATCCACCATGACCAACAACAAGAGATCAATCATCATATCTTATCATAATAACCACACAAGACCAATAAACCTGATCCACCATAATAAAATATCCAACATGTATCGGCACATAAATAAGGATATCCAATGAATCACGAGACATACCCATATATGATGTAAAGTAATATGAAATATAAGAATAAGTAGAATTCAGATAAAACAATAATGAAGCATCTCTATGACAGACTTAAATAATACTTGTAATGACTGCATCAGATGCCACTACCTCAGGTCTACCTAGAAAAGTATAACAATGAGCCTAACCTCTATCGGCATGCTCTTCTCCTTTAGGATGACCTTTAATGGATTGACCTCTACCTCTAGCTGGTTAGGCTCCACCTATATTTGGATGGGTAGGTGTCGGGCAGCTGTGACTAGAGTGATATCCTAAATACTCTGCTGAGATACACCACTCTGAAATCTAGGACACTCTCTCCTAAGATTCCTAGAATCTCCTCTCTCAAAGCAAACTCTATGTTCGTATGGCTACTAGGACCGAGTCTAACCTTGACAACCAAAATAAGCATGGTACGAATCATGAGCTGGAGATGTACTGTAGGATGATTACCCCGAATGAGTACTATGGGAACCATAATTGACTGGAGCACCATGAGAAGTCTAAAGTACTCAGTAAACTACCCTACTAGATTAGACTCTACCAAAATAACCCTTGCCTCAAATCGAGGAACTACTTAATACTTCTAAATGAAGAGGCCTCTTACCCTTCATCGCCTCTCTCCCCTGACCACAGATGTGCTCAGTCCTTTGTTCTATCTCCACTACCTACTGGAAAGTAGTCATAATATCTCTTTCTCTAGCCATACTGAACTTAATTCCAAAAATAAGCCCCTCAATGACCTCTCTCACCTTCTCAGTCTCGGTAAGAATCAAGAAAGCTGCATAATGAGAAATTTCACAAACCTTATCTAATATTGAGTGACTGACATACCATCCTAAAACAAGTGCTTAAACTGACTATGCAACTCATATCTCCTAGTGAGTAGAATGAACTTCTCTTGGAAGAGAGTAGAAGAATGAGTCCAAGTTAGAAAAAATGATCATGCGGGTCTGACCTGCTCATAAGTCGGCACTACCTCTTGTCTGGCCCTCTCAACTGAGGCGTGGTAAATAAACTCCATTGGATGACACAAGACCCACATTACAAAAAATCTCATGACACCTACCAAGAAATCATGAGCATCAGTCGTGGGATCACCATCAATCTATAGAGGATCTAACTTATGGAACAACCCATCCGCTTTAGCTCATCAATAGATATAGCAGGCCCAATCTCCAGCCTAACTAAGGAAATAGGCTGAACTACCCAAATCAGTAGAATAATTGGAACTCCCGGAGTTTAAAACATAGCAATGGCCTACTGTGGAGTGTGAGTAGCTAGGATATGTGTTCCCCATACAAACTAAGAAGTAGTTAGGACCACATGAATAATCTCGGCGTGTTCCCAACCGTTGAAGTAAATCATAATCCAAACCATATTGTCTTGAAGCACTAGGCTAGAAATGAAACCCTCGGGAACCTGAGCTAGCCCGGATGGAGCAACCTGATAGGGAACATAATCCACATCTGGAGCTATAAGTGGCTCCTAAGAGGTTGCTCTAGCACTAGCACGAGTAGTTTCGTTTTATCCATATGTAGGTGTTTTTTCGCATGCCTTGGTCTGGGCTCTATCCCTACCTGTGCCCCTACCTCTACCTTGAGTTGCAGCTGCTACCAAGGGCACTAGCTATTGCCTAAGCATTAAAAACACACATGTTCTCACCATTTGTGAGAGAATAAAAGAGTAAATATTCAATCTTTAGGATGAAATAAAGTCGTACGATAGTGAAAGAAAAAATTAAAGTTTCCTAAGTGTCCATAGCATCTCAAAGATAAGCATAAACATCTCCACACCGATCCACAAGATTCTACTGGACATGCTCATGACCGGTTGATCCAATGAACTTAGAGCTTTGATACAAACTTTGTCACGACCAAAAATTCCACAAATGGTCTTGATGGAACCTAAACCCAACTAGCTAGGTAAGCCAATAAAAGTAACCAATCAAAGCAAGACAATAAAGGACAACCTAATGACATAACATTGATAAATCATAAATACGTCTCAACTCAACAATACCAAATGCGAAGAATCTAACAACAACCCCCAAAATTGGATTGTGCGAATGTCATGAGATACTAAGATGAAACACAATTGAGCCTCGTAAAATACAAGAGTATTGTGTGAAATAAGATAAATAGTATGATAAAGGCGTAAAAGGTGACTTCAAGGGTCTGTGGTTTATCAAGAAGCACTACCTCGAAACCCTAGAGTCGGCTACTGGGCATCCTTTTGAGATCCACTAGTGTCAACACCAACGCCAACGCCAAAATCTGCAAAAAAAATGCAAAAGTATAGTATGAGTACAAAACAATGTATACTTAGTAAGGATCAAGTCTAATAACAAAGAAGTAGTAGCAAGATTATGACAAAAATGTGATACTCACCTTCTCAACCTAAACAGTTCATAATATCATAAAATCATAGAAAAAAACCAAGAAAAATAGGTGTAACAATTAAGTGAAAAATATCAGAGATAGGATAAACATGCTTCTCAAACAAGATAGCCAGAACACAATTCAACCACTAGTCCGCATATAAAGATGATATGCACCAAGTAGCACTTATATGAATGCTTATACATTATCCAACATGCCTCACGTTCTCAACACGATGTGCATATCACCTGCACCCATAGGGCCCAACGTAAGATGGGTAATACCTAACTTTGGAGGGGAGGATCCATATCCAAGCGACGCACAATATTCTATCGTGTCATAATATATCAATATACAATAACCACATGGTACAACAACCATACGGTATAAACTATTATTCCATAACAATGTCAATACGCTCAAATATCCAAATGTGCCGTAATCAATCAATCTGTATCAACATCTCCAACACTATGGATACAAGCATATGCTCAAGAAATAACCAATAAGAAGCACAAGGATAAAATAAGTAAAGATGCGTAAGTGATCATGATATGAAGTATGAATGTGGAAAATTAAATATATCAACAAATCTCAAGAATAGCCTATGATGTCCAAATAAGATACTCCCTTCATTCAAATTTATGTGAACTTGTTTGACTTGACACGGAGTTTAACGAAAAAATGAAGACTTTTAAAATTTGTGGTCCTAAATAGGTTAGAATATTTGTATGGATAGAGTTCTTTTGCAACTTGTGATAATAAACATGCTAGGGTATTTGTGTGGTTGTAGAAGTTCCTCATTGTGGGTAGAATTGGAAGTTTAACTTAAATTATTTCTAAATTTAGAAAGAAGTCATTCTTTTTGGAACGAACCAAAAAGAAAATAGGTTCACATAAAATGGAACAGAGGGAGAAATAGTTAAAACATGATTTCTAGCATGAATAAATAGACTCACATAGTCATAAATAAATAAATAGAAAATAAGTCAAGAGGAACACACAACCAAATATGCATGGCATAGAGAAGCCTAAAACTACCCAAACATAGTTTAGACATAGAGTACGTATATACGCTCGTCACCTCGTATATACGTTACTCCCAAATCAAGTAGCATATAGAACATAAGTCTAATTTGTACATAATTCTATCTTAACAAGGTTAGACAAGAGACCTACCTCCTTCCGGAACCGCTTCAACCCTCAAATCGCTTTTCCTTTGCAATTCTTCTCTAATGTTCCAAATCTAACCAAATAATAATTAACAGGGTCAAATAAAGTCATACAAACTAATTCCAAATACTAAAGCTTCAATATTTAAATAAATTACAAAGCACACCCAAAAGACTATACGCGATTGTGACCCTACTACACGCGATTGCAAAGCACACTCAAATGATCTTACGTGACCAGGATCCTACTCCATAAGATGGAAAAGCACTGAGTCACATCCCCCGATCATACCTTCTACGCAATCGTGAATGACTCTCGCGCGGCTACGAAGGACCATATTCCATCTCAACATGAATCGCGAGCCTCCTTTACACGGTCGTGAAGCACAAAAGTGCTTCCCCCAAAATATCCTCTATGCAATCGAGAGACAAAACTCAAATCATCTGAAATTACCTCGAAACTCACCCGAGCCTCGGGATCTCGTCCGATCATCCTAACAAGTCTGTATACCCTATACGATCTTCTCCAAATGCTCAAAATACTAAAAGCAACATCAAAACCAAGAATCATGCATGAAATCAAAAATCTCTCAAAAGTTTAGCATTCAACTTAATTTCAACATTCCAACTTTTGAGTAGAAGCCCTGAATCTACTCCGGCCCCCCGAGACCCGAACTAAACATACGTCCAAGTCCAAACTATCATACGAGCCTACTGGGACCTTCAAAGCATCAATCCAAGATCGTTTACCTATAATTTCGACTTTGATTAACTCTTTCAACCTTAACCCTCAAATTAGGAACTAAGTGTTCCAAATTACTCCAGAACTTCTCGAAACTAAATCACCTATCCTTTTAACGATCCGGTTAGTTTTGTTTGAGTATTTTAGCCCCATTTCTATTGTTTTATGCTTTGCATATGTAAATTATTGTTATATGGCATGCATGGATGGTTGGTTTGGGTTCAGGGAGGTTTTGGAGTTAAAAAGGACCCTTAGTCCCAAGGTTGGAAGCTTGAGTTGTTAGAGTTGATCAGAGTTTAACTTTTGTGTAGACGACTCTGAAATGATATTATGATGCTTCCAATAGGTTCGTATAGTAATTTTGGACTTGAAAATATGTTTGAATTCGAATTTGGAGGTCTGTAGGTTAATTTGATGCTTTTTTTGAAAGTTAGAAAGATGAAGGTTTGGAAGGTTCATAGGTTTGACCGAAAGTTTACTTTAATGATATTGGGTACATATTGTAATTCCGGGAGTTAGAATGGGTCTCTTGTGTCATTTGGGACTTGTATGTAAATTTGAGGTCATTTTGAGTTGAATTGATATGGTTCGACATGAGTTTTGGAAGTTGAAAATTTATTAGTTCCTTAGTCTTGAAGCGAGGTGAAATTCATGGTTTTGATGTTGTTTTATGAGATTTGAGGCCTAGAGCAGGTTCGTGTTATGTTTTATGATTCGTATGTTGATTGGACGAGGTCCCGAGGGCCTTAGGTATGTTTCAGTGTGGTTTTAGACAATTTTCCCTTGTTGCATCAGTTGTCTTGTGGTGTTCTGGTGTTCATCGCAATTGCGGAAGGAGGGTTGCGATCGCAGAGTATATTTGGTAGCAGGTGAGTATTTCTCTTCGCGTTCGCGATGGAGGGGTCGCGTTAGCGAAGCTTGTGGAACAGTAGCCTTCGTTTTGCGTGCGGGGAGTCGCGTTCTCATAGAAGAGAAGGATGGTCGGGCGCGTCAAGATTTTAGCCTTCGCGATCGCGTGGGAAGGTCTTCGTTCGCGTAGGCTTGGAAACTAGTGAATTGCAATCACGAGCCGGGTGCCGCGTTCGTGTAGGGTCTTTTGTGGAACTGGAATTTTCGGTCTTCGCAATTGCGATGAGAGTCTCGCGGTCCTGATGCATATGCTTGGGCAGACCTTTAATATATCATTTTCAGGACTTTGAGTTATTTTATCACATTTTGAGTTATAGAGCTCGGATTTGGGCTAATTTGGAGGGGATTTTCACGATTTGGATTGGGGTAAGTATATTTTTTACTCGGAATTTTTCATTATTCATGATTCCAACCTTGATTTTAGTGATTGATTGATGAATCTAAGTGAAGAAATTGAGAATTTAGTAATAACATTTCTAAATAAAATTTGAGGATTTGAACCCCGATTCAGAGTCGAAATTGAAAGAAACTAGTATGGCTGAACTCGTATTCGAATGAGTGTTTGGAATTTGTGACTTTGTCGAATTTGGGAAGCAAGCCCGGGTTGACTTTTTGGTTTTTTTCAAGATCGCTTTATCGTATGGGGTTATTTCCTATGGAATTATTTGATGATATTATGTTGTTTGCGACTAGATTCGAGCTGTTCGGAGGTCGATTCACGCGGGAAGGAATTTTTGGAGTA
Source organism: Nicotiana knightiana (assembly GCA_005239525.1). Classification (NCBI taxonomy): domain Eukaryota; kingdom Viridiplantae; phylum Streptophyta; class Magnoliopsida; order Solanales; family Solanaceae; genus Nicotiana; species Nicotiana knightiana. Next base: position 32,089 of record ML403180.1, read on the forward strand.
TTGACTCACGTATTTTGAGGTAAGTAATATGTCTAAAATTTGTTTGAGTGTAGTTATCCTTGTGAACTGTGATACTTGAGATTTTTTGGGGTTGACATACGTGCTAGGCGACGAACATGTGTGCGTACACCCGGTTATTCATGATCTAGGTAAACTTTAGGCTACTACAGGACTTGGATGCTTTCACGTCTCGTTATATCAGTATTTTCTCTACTTGTATGATCATTTGAGCTATGATTCATGTTAGAAATCATATGTACACTATGTAATTATTTGTATGAGATATTATAGGGTTATTCTTGCTAGTTTGAGCTATTTGCCTTAGTTATAGTTATATTATCAGTCATAATTCCTTATTCGCACGTTATTTCTCAATCTCTCTACATTTTTTGTTTGTCTTTGTCACGACCCAAACCGATGGGCCGCGACGGGCACCCGATTCCTTAATCGATGGAGTACCAACGTAACGTATCTTTTCGTATCATGATATCAAAAGTAAATGAGATAGAAAGGCTGTCGTAGGATAACTAGAATGAAACGTGTAATACCAACATATACATAAGACCTACGGGCCTATAAGACCAAAATAACCACTCATATGTTGAACATAGGCCGACATGGCCATACAATCTTTTATGTACATGACATCTGTCTACAAGCCTCTAAGAATACATAACTTTCATAAAGGTCAGGACAGAGTCCCGCTATACCAAACAATACACGTCTAAATCATATTAACCAAACAAGCAACAACGAAGCAAATGGAGTGCACCAGGTTGAGCTGATAGCTTACTTGGAGGACTCTCGACCTGTCTATCGGGACCTGCGGGCATGAAACACAGTGTCCCCAAGCAAAAGGAACGTCAGTACGAATAATGTGCTGAGTATGTAAGGCACGATAAATACATAACAGACATGGAAGAAATATAGTGTAAATGACTCAACCTGTAAGTCTGGATAACTCTGTAAATCATGAAATAATTATAGTGTCATGCATATGCGTATGAATGTCATGTCGTGCATAGGTACGTGTTTCATAACATCATCAGGCCTCTGAGGGCATCCCATCATATCATCTCGGCCACTATGGGCAAAATCATCAACGTATACTAGCTGATCAGGTGGTGGTGCGTATATAATGACACCTTTCCCATATCTCATATACATATATATATACATACATATATACGCGTATGTAACGCCATCTGGTCATGGGTCAATGTGAATGTATAAATGCATGAAATGCATATGAAATACATCAATAAAATCTCTCGGTACGTCATAAGGTCATTATGTCTCTGATTAATATCTTCAAATAAACTTTACCAACTTACATACTTCTGACACCCATGAACAGATGATAGAGTAATATGACACATGGAAGGATAAGAATATACACATCTCTAGCATTTCTACGAATAGAGTATTTTATGAAAGTTGTGCGTTTTCTCATTTCGTTCATGGCGTATAGATCAATTCCAGAAAGAAAGAAGGGATAGACTTAACATACTTGAGTCAATTTTCTTGATAACCCACTAATACACGTTAATTTTAACAAAACATGGAACAATTCGTATAAAAAGCTCGAAGCAATCACGTTGCTATGCAAAAAAAATTTTGGCCTAAAACATTTCCTTAAGAACTTAGCAACAATGTTGCTTTTTTTTCTTTGGAAAATGAATTAACGTGATTTATTCCTTGGATTATAAATTCAGTATTGAGATGCTATTTGGAAAATGCATTAACATGATATGTTCCTTGGATCAGAAAATCTTTTGTATTGTAACGTTCTTGGATGCAACTTTTTAAGAGATTAGAAAGTGAATTGAGTTAGGATAAAGCCCACATTTCAAAGATTTGGTTTCACGCATAAATCCTTTAAGTGTGCCACCTCCCAATCTTCTTTATGATTCATTAAAGAGTGATGAGGATGATTCCACGTCATGCTATTCAATACATATCCAATATATCCCTAATTAATTAGGTAATGTTCCGTTACCCGGTAATTAACCAATTACCCGCATAATTAAGAATTATCTCAACTTAATTAAAATACTACTTGCTTTTAACATTCCTTGTACACCTTACTATCATGGTCATGTAGTATCTTGTATGGCACTAGTCCATAAATATCGGGTATTAACGCTCGGCCTGTATTTCTCACAATATGCCAAACTTGGACGAAAAATTCATTTTATTTGACTTTCTTCCCCTCTCACCAGCACGAATTTACTCATCATTTGTTTAAAATAGCATAATCCTTATAATCTCCAGATAATCTTTTCATTGGACTAATGTCAATTACCTTATGACAAATTCAACGTACAATACTACAAGGTGCAACATCGTCGTAATTTAATATTGCGAAGCATAGCATTATCGTAATATAATACTGTGGGACGTAATATCGACGTAATATTGTGGCGCGTAACATCATTCCCCCTTTGGAACATTCATCCTCGAATGTTAACTGATGCTCTTATCATTCTCATAATCCATAGGTCTTACAAATACTTTAGTACTCGTCTTGCCATTTAGGCGACTGTTCTGTGAATGAATCCTAAAGGCCAGGGCATTCCCCCTTTTAAGCCTCTTTCTCACACACGACTTATAGTCGAAATCCTTCTAATCTCATAATTGTTGCTACCTTCTATCATGCAGCTTTTACGATTCTAACTTTATATGAGCGCCTGACTCTTCTCTTCTCTCCCAGCTTTTAGCCAATCTCTAGGCTTCACTTTGTGAACATATACAAAATTATGTCAAGCTATCCCTCTGGGCGTCATTAGCTTTACTACATCTAAGTAAGCCATATTATACCAAAATTCTTACTTCGATTAATCAATACCGAGGTCTACTACCGAACCCCAGGTTACTCTCATTTCTTATCCTATATGCATAACGCTAAATCCTTTAACATTCTTCATTACTATTCATCTTAAGATTGATGGCCAAATCTCATCTCGTACTTTGCAATTTTTACCCATCCATTGTTGATTCACCTCACGTGGGTATTTTAATCCTGTCCAATTCATGAGATCCCTTTCTTTTCTTTGTTATATCATTACTCAATCAAAGGCCAAAAAGTCATCCTTTATCTATCACAATTACACCCTAATTCTATTATTAGGGCAGCATTCCATCTATTATAAATGCTATTAGTCTTAGACTCTTTTGAGTTCATTCAGGCTATAGTGAGCTTTGTATAACTTAGAGAACCATCTACTCTTCTTGTTTTCATGGGCTTAATCCTGAGGACTTATCCATTTTTGTTACCTTCTCACTCGCCCATTCTTATCCTTACTCCTGTCTTCTAGAACCATGTCGCTTCACCATAAAATAGCTTGCGATCTACACATATCTATTTATATTGCTTGCAACCTTTCAAATTACTTGCATCATAGATTTCTTTATGTCATTTTGGAACATCAAGCGAGACATCACATTGTCTCTAACTCTTCTTTACTCTCTAAGTTAGGGTTTTCGATACCTAGACCATAGACTAGAAGATATGCTATTGACGATGCTGTTGTTATTCCTAGATACTGAATCCCTGTGCTTCTAGCCTTTTATCCGAAGTATGGACTATTCACGATCTTCTGGCTTTGAGTATCTCGTACATTGTTCACCTTTACCTTATTTAAAATCTCGCATCGTATAAATCTCGCATCGTATCTTCTATCTCTCTCATGACCTCCCTTCTACCTAGGTGTAATTTACGTCCATATCTTTAAGCTCTATTATAATACTTTCACCTCTGGTGCATACACAACCTGGTGAGAGCTTCGTACCGACTTGTTATGAGGCTACTAGTTTTCTAACCGGCTTTATCGTAGGGCCGTTATAGAATATGGTTGTTGTACTATCCCTCTTGTACCGCTGATATTAAGAGTGACCCTGTAATGTACTCAATCACGATTCTATATATTTTTTTTGGGTCCAACAATTAGATTCCTGATTTACTTCGTTGATGTAACCCTTTAGTTTTCTCCTTCTTCTGATCAGCCATTGTGTAGGTTTAAGCTATCTCCTGATCTGCGGTTCATGGTATTAGTTATTATGTTTAGCCTTTCATCGGTGCTATGGAATATCCATGATATAATCCTTTAACAATTCGATCTATGACTTGGGCTCAATTCTTTCTCTTGACTTATACCAGAATCTTCCACGGCTGTATATGCTGCATGTATAAAACTCCAAACTCTTAAGTGCGTCCATAACGTAACTAACTCTGGACCATTTATCGAATAATTCCTTTTTTTTCTTCTCAGCTTTCTATAAACGTAAGATTTTACTTTCCCTGGCCTTTCTTCCCCCTTTCGTGTGCATACTTAGCTTATTTTTGTGCCCACGCATATTGGAATTCCATACAACTTATATGATCTTGGATATCACTCGTGATTTTTACTTCCCGTTCATTATCCACGGTAGGTGCCATTTTCTTATGGAGTGCATACAATGTTGTTGCGAGACTGTTGTTATAAGACCATTCCATCCTTAGGTCACTGAGCTTAGGTTGAAGCCTTCTTCCTTACTTTCCCAGCTAGTCTTTCATTGTAGTATTTAGGGAGGACCATCTGACTCTTGTAAAGTTGTGAGCTTATTACCGACCTTTTGATATCCTTCCTTGTATATAATTATTCATGGTTACTTATCCCGATGCCCTTGTGCTTTTAGGGTTGTCTCTGAACTAGTATTTTGACTGCCTTCCCAGTGGCACTCTCTTTTATTCTTATACGATACCTTTATCTACCCCTAAATCTTATCTGAATATTTCTCAAGTATTACAATGACATTACTGCGAGGCTGAATTCACTATATTTGGTTTTATCATGTTTATCTTGCACGATCTGCTGACTCATCTGTAACCTCCTGTTTAGCAATAACTAGGCTTATCCTGAATCAAATATCAAATACTTTTTGGATCATCCTCATATCAATGTTCCGCATAACCTTTCTTGGTTTATTTCCTTTGTCTTAACTTGGCTTTCGCATTGGCTCCTTATTATTAATAACATCTCGGGCAGGAACCCTTACTTCTTTTCCTTGATGTCTTGTTTGCATAATTTTCTGGAATCGTAGCATATCTGTAGGATTTGAATAAGTGAAATCTCATCCATTTCTGTTTTTTTTTCGTAGTCTTCCTTTACCATTTCATAATTACTAGAACCGCTAAATTCTGACTTAGTGCCATTATCACTCCATATTACATCCTTTAGTGGGGTACTAAGAGTTGGATCTACGACGATCTATCTATAGATGTTTTACATCTTCATATTTGGCGTTCTTTCACATCATTGATGACCCTTACTCGCCTTGCGGTAATCCTTCTGCACCAAGGATAACAAAATTCCTTAATCACGAGGGTGACACTTAGTGTAACTGGCACATACTGTCTCTTAAGCTTAACTTTTCTCACATTGCTTGATTTAGGGAAGCGTCTTCCTGAGTAACCATTCTTCGAATTTCTCATGAATCTTCTTCTGCGGTCCATTCCATTATCGCTGAAACTCAATATGAAGTTCTCATGATCCCGACCATCATCAAATTATTCAGTCCCTAATTCATGTTTAGTTTATCTTTTTCACCAGTCCATACTGATTTCTATTACTCTAGGGTCTAACTTTTTCTTTTGGTAATCACGTTAGTGTTGCGAACTTATTTCTCGAAATGAGGATATGACTTTAGGGCCTATATTCCTTTGTTCTCTCAAGGCACGTCACCTCTCATCTTTTCCTTCACTTGACTATAGACTCTGTAATACTGTCATCTTTTTGATCTACTGTTGTCATCCATGTACCACATTTTACTCATAATGCTTCATTAACTCTCTTGTTATTTCCCTGCTAGTATTTCTATCTATCACTTTGTTATGAAAACTTTAACAAGTCGTTTTTCCTTTTTTTTCTCCCCTTGCTCCATCCACTGGATCTTCGGATTGCTTAATGTTCTCAGTCTACTAAGAACACGAGCCACACTTAGGTAATATTTATCCCTTCAAGGTTTTCAGTGCCTATCTTTGTAGTACTCATATCTTGCTGTACTATTTTAGAGTGCACCATCTGGATGTCTCACAAGGTGATATATTAGAACTTTTGCATTATCCTTCGGAAACGTCAACTAATACAAACAATCCATCCATCATTTTGTGTTACTCCAACCCCAACAGGATTCTGATATCCCCTTCTGATATCCCGTCCTTCTCTTAAACCATATATATTAGCTCCTATAGGGCATAACTGAGATCGGTGTGGTCAATTGCACACACCTTTGTTACTGTTGAAAGTAACTCAAAAAGCTTATATTCCTCTGCCTGAGTTGTAAATTCTTTTAACCTTCATTAACTGAGCGCCTCGTACCCTTCTTCATCTTGCTTTTTTTGCTTGTTGAAACTTGTATTTATCTGATGAACCTCTCATTGTCTTTCCCCATAAAAGTGGATAGATATTCTTGACTTAAGGCTCCTTATCAAGAGGCTTATACGTCTTAGTACGCACATGATCTACTAAAGACCTTACATTTACTTATCATAAGCATCATGAAAAATCGAGTTCCTCAGACTCGGTTCTTCCATATCCACATTCAATCTCTTACCACCAATCTTTCTGGATGTAGGCATCGTCGTATTATGAATAATATAGAAGTTAGGAATTTGAATTCTGACAACTGAGCTCTACCACACGATCTAGAGTAAGAAGAAAGAGTGACAGTCCTAAATACCATGTAGCCTCCTGCTTTTAGGTGTGGCGCACGACACACTCATAAACAAGACTCTACTAGACACGGCTTGTAGACTCCCTAGGACATAACTTCTCTCATACCACTTTTTATACGTTTGATGTGGTATTTTGATTGGAACATTTTTGTAAAGAAAAAAGTTTGAAAAATATGATTTTATATAGTTATTATTATTACCACTTTCGAATATGCTTTAAATTATACACATAATATGGAAACTTTACGATATTTTTTATTGTAATAATAGAAATTATTTTCTCACAAGAAAAGAAGGTTATTTTTTTTACCATTTTAAGAATTAATCATACGAAAATATGTACTCTTTAGGTGTGGTGCACGACACACTCATAAACAAGACTCTACTAGACACGACTTGTAGACTCCCTAGGACAGAACTGCTCTAATACCACTTTTTATACGTTTGATGTGGTATTTTGATTGGAATATTTTTGTAAAGAAAAAAGTTTGAAAAAATATAATTTTATATAGTTATTATTATTACTACTTTCGAATATGCTTTAAATTATACACATAATATGAAAAGTTTACGATAATTTTTATTGTAATAATAGAAATTATTTTCTCACAAGAAAAGAAGGTTTTTTTTTTTTACCATTTTAAGAATTAATTGTACGAAAATTTGTACTCTTTATATGAGATTATGAAAATTAGAAGTTGATAAAATATATGTATTTTTACATGGATGTTTTAATGAAATAGTAGTGTATGTAATTGGATAAGTTTGATGGAAAAATCACGTGGCAACAAAGAGTACGTGAGGTATGTTAAGGTGTCTGTGCCCGTCACGGCCCATCGGTTTGGGTCGTGATAGTCATATCACATGTTGTTGTTGCCTTCTAAATGTGATACTGTTTGGGGTGGGTTCTATGAGACATGATCCATTTAGACTTGAGCGATTGATGATTGGTGTGGGCTATAGATTCGGGTTATGAGTTATATTGGATCAGGTTTCACGCCGCAATGAATTTATTTGAATCGAGTTACACGCGGCAATAGATTGATATTTTAGATCGGGTTGCACACCGCAATGGTTATGTTGATTATTGATTAGCTCTTGGGCAAGGAGCCACTTCTCTGGAGTCTGATATCACATTGAATGCAGGCACAGAGTTATACATGTGCTTTAGTGAGGGGCATTTGTGCGTGGCACCCGTACATTGTTGAGTGTCATTGTGTGTGTGTGCGCGTGTGTGTGATGGTGAGGGGCACTTATGCCAGGCACCATGAGTGTGCTGAGAGTGAGTGTACTTGAAGAATTCCATTGTGATGTTATTGACTTGACATGTATATTTGACATGTAGCCATAGAGATGCATTTTCCCCATGCAAGCTGCTAAACAGAATGTCTTATCTGTTGTTGAAAGTTTAGAAAACCACAGTTTCCTTGTTACAATCATGCTTTAACATTTTCGGAGAAAGATTGGGCTTTGAATGTTATACTTTAAAAGCATGTCTAATTTTTTCGTAATTGTGAACGAGTTGAACATGATATCTTTGAGTTACGTTGTTTTTATTGTCTTCATTATATTATGAGTCGTTATTGGTTATTGGTGTTGGATACTGATTTTCTTCCGAGCTCGTCACTGCTTTGAGCCTGAGGTTATGTTTGTTACTTATTGAGTACGTGTGGTCGGTTGTTGATGCGTGGCTAGAATTCATCATTTTAAGCATTATATATCTTGCATTTTATGTGCTTTAATGATAAAAATACACGTCATATGTGCCTAATGGAGTTTATTTAATGTGTAGGTGAGTTGGAATTGGAAGCCGAGCTAAATGAGAGCATAAACGTCGGACAATACGTGCAAGAGTCGTAAAGGAGCGAACCGGGACAAGCCTGACGTTAGCCAGGCGTTAGACCCATAACTCCAAGGGGTGCCTGGCGTTAGCCAGGCGTTAGACCCATAACGCCAAGGGGTGCCTGGCGTTAGCCAGGCGTTAGACCCCTAACGCTAGGGTGCCTATTTCGGTAAAGCCCGAGTTTTAAAGGTTTTTAAGTGTTTCCAAGTGGGGATAGGAGTCTCTTACACGGTTAGGGTTTATTCCAACCATATAAATAGACCCAAGAACACATCATGAAGGG
>MDKJ01050415.1:0-11415 GCA_005239525.1 Nicotiana knightiana
TATATATATATATATATTTTCTTCTATTTAAACATAGGAACAAATCTTATATTCTAAGAATGTTAATATTTTTGTTATTTTTAATTTTCTTAAATAAAACCTATTAAGAGTAAGATAAAATTTAAACTATTAAGATTAGACCTAAAAATAACATTTACAGCAAAATAGTATAGAATTTGGGTGTGGTCAAAAATTAGTTGTTCACAGTAACCCCTCTAGTTGAGGAAGGATTATCAGGCATTATACGGATGTGATCCTATAGGCTAATAAATTAGGACTCCCCCTATCTTATTTACATATGTGGGCTCAGACTACTTACCTTTTAAACTCCTTTCATCTTACTTACATATGTGTTCTTAGACTGCTTACCTTTTAAACTCCTTTCATTACTTACATATGTGTGCTTAGACTGCCTATATGTTAAATGACTAATTTACTAAGTAAGTTTGGCCGAGACCCACCATTGTGGACCTCGAGGGGTGCCTAACACCTTCCCTTCAAGGTAATTTCAAGCCCATACCCAGTCTCTGGTAACGTAGACTGGTTTCATGAGTTACTTGCATTAGGTGCCCTAACGCACCATAAATCCATTAGGTGGCTACTCTTCACTTTCCATAACCCTTTCCCAAAAGGAAGGCAGTTGTCCCAATGAATTTCGAAACCAGATTCCGCGAGGAAAAAAATGGGTCGCGACAATGACCTACATGAAAGGGCGAGTTTCCATGATGAATAACATCAATTCTTGATTCTCAAGTGTCACATTAGAACTATTCATGCTTAAAAGTTTAACTTGTTGCCTTATTGATAATTCATAAGTGGTGTGGGTAATTGTTGGTCCCTATTGATGTGTGATTGATTCACCTTTGATTAGCTGGAATAACTCTTAACTTGTAGAGGTGGGAACTACCTTATTTGCTTGAGGACAAGCAAAAGCTTAAGTTTGGGGGAGTTGATAAGTAGGGATTTTGACTACTTATTAGCACCTTTTAGCTTTCGTTTTAGTCCAAAAACATTTAATTATGTTCCCAAAAACTGATGAAATGTGCTTAATTGCAGGAATATTAGAAGATAAGCTCCCAAGATGAAAGCCAACTCAAGAAGGAATAATCTGAACTTAAGGACAAAAACAGGCACAAAAGCTCAGTAGTGCAGACCACAAATTATCATATGCGGTCGCAGGTTGTGAAGAACTTCCTATCAGAGAAATGTGTAAAGTGAGGTCCGCACATGATATGGGCGGCCGCAGAAACTGGGTCAGAGCAAAAGTTTAGAGAACCTGTGTCTCAAGTTCAACAAAAGTGCGGACCGTACAATTATTTTGCGGCCACAACCACATTTGTGTTGATAGCAGAACAACAAGGTGTGGTTGCATATATTATTATGCAGACTGCAGAAAGAGAGCAGCGCGAACGCAGTCCAGAATTATGCGGCTGCAGTTTTCCAACCCTGTCAAGATTGAATAAAAGTGCGGACCGCACATGGAATTGTGTGGCCATAGAATCTCCGAAAGGGTATTTTTGTCCGAAAATTATATCCCTGTGTAAATAGAAGAGTTTCACTTTTTAAGTCAAGTTTTGACATCAGCTGCTATAGTAGACGGTTTCTTTTACTCTTTCTAGTAGTTTTTGCTATTTTGAGCCTTTTTAACATTGAATTCATCATTTAAATTATCAATATGGGTTTAATTATTATTTCTTCTTCTACCTCTTCTATTTTAAGCATGAGTAGCTAGATTTTCACTAGGGTTGTGACCCAAGCCTAGAGTGTAAACTTAATGGGTGTTTGATTTATTTCTTGTTTATGGTTGTGTATTTATTATTTAGCCTTGTTCTTACTTTTAATTGTATAATTAATGGTTGCAAACATTATTTCATGCCATTTGACTTGGTCTCTACTTGAGAAAGAGAGACTTAGTCTAGGAAAACTTGGCTAACAAGAATTTGGGTCAATCGAGAGATTGATAAGCCCAATTAAAGGGTTGAATCTAGAGATAGTAAAACCCGACTTGACCTTTTTATCAACTGTTTTGTTCATTACCCATGTGGACTTGAGAAAGCCAAATTGGGCAAAATCACTCCCTAACCCAACTCCTTGTTGGGAATTACTACTGCATCGAACGCTTCATAGCCTAAAATGGAGGCGTGACTTGGACGAGATTAGTAATACAAAACAAAGATACACCAAGGGGATGAGTTTCCTTTTACAAGGTTAGGCAAGAGACTTACCTCATTTCCAAGCTCACTTCTGGTCCACTAATCCGCTCTAAAAGATCCATGTCCATGCGGAACAATTCGAAACTAGTCAAATATTATATAATTTAATCAATATATACTCAAAAGTTCATAATTTAGCTATTAGAGTAATTACCCAACCCAAATTGGAAGATTCTAAAAATTTGCCCCCAGGCCCACGTGCCTGGATTCTGAAATTTTCTCGAAGATAAATATTACCCATAACCTCATGAACTCAAATATAGTCTTTACTTAATTCCATAACCAATTTCATGGTCAAATTACATTTTTTCCAAAGTCTTAGATTCTTCACAAAACCCACAAGTTTTCACAATCTTTCCATGTTTAATCTATGATAAACCCGCATAATTAATTTGAAAATGGATGGGAATTACCTACCTTAGGATATTGATGAGAATTCCTCTCAAATGTGCTCTCAAAGTCTCCAAAGACTAAATGAAAATGTGAGGAAAAAGGTATAATCCCTGTAATAAAAGCCCTCACTGCCCCAGAGATTTTTGCATCTGCAACCAAAACAGTCGCACCTGCAGCTCCGCTTTTGCAGAAAAATCTTCGTAGGTGTTGTCACGACCCAAGCCAATGGGCCGCGACGGGCACTAGGTACCTACTAAACCTAGTAGCAATGTAACATATCTTTCATTCCATATTATCAGGTAAATGAAATGGAAAGGTTGTTGTGAGATAACGAGAATGAAACATGAGGGAACACTCGACATAGGACGACCTAACATGTAATACAAACTTATACATATGACATATAGGCATATGAGGCCAAAATGATAACTCATACACTGAACATAGGCCGACAAGGCCATACAATCTTTCATATATAGTACATGCCTACAAGCGTCTAAGAGTATATCAATACCACAAAGGTCGGGACAGGGCCCCACCATACTAATCGATTCACATCCAAATCATACTGACCAAATAAGTAACTCTGGAGTAAATGGAGCACACCAACACCTTCTGCTGAGCTGATAGCCTACTTGGAGGACTCTCGACCTGTCTATCGGGACCCGGTGGCATGAAACACAGCAACCCCAGGCAAAAGGGATGTCAGTACAAATAATGTATCGAGAATGTAAGGAATGAAAATCAGTAAATAATAGACATGAGAGAAACATGGAGAAAAAGACTCAACATGTATCTCTGGATAGCTCTGTGAATATTTCATATTTATCATGTCATGCATGTGAGCATAAATTTCATACCATGCATAGGTATATACGTACATAGCATCATCAAACCTCTGAGGGCATCTCATCATATCATCTCGTCCATTGTGGGAAAAATCATCAACGTATACCAGCTGATCAGGTGGTGGTGAGTATATAACACCGTAACCTTTTCCCATATCCTATATACATATAATATACACGTATATAAATTCATCTGGTCATGGGTCAATGTACATGTATAAATGAATGCAATGCATGAGAAGTACATCAATAAGATCTTTTGGAATGTCATAAAATTATTATGCCTTTGATTAATATCATGAAATAAATTTTATCAACTTACGTATTTTCTGAGATCCATGAACAGATGATAGAACAATAGGACACATGGGGAATCATGAACATAGGCACCTCTAGAATTTCTATGAATAGAGTCATTTATGAAAGTTGTGAATTTTCTCATTTCGTTTGTATCATATGGATCATGCCAAAAAAAAGAAGGGATAGACGTAACATACCTGAACCGATTCTCTTGAAAATTCCTCCATCACATGTATTTTGCAAAAAACACGTAACGACGAACCGAAGTAGAGAAAAATATGTATAATATTCTCGAGAAAGATTGTACCGTACTCTCTTAGAGTTGCATCTCACGCTTCTATTACACAAAATAATTTTGTATGACTTTGCTGAAGTTCCCCTTCACTTTATTGTAGAGATGCAAACATCTTCTTAAGAGATTTAGATAGGTTTTTAAGTCTTGTTGGTGTGAGCTCCACTTTGTAAGACTTGGTCACCAAAATTCCTCTAACTTGGCCACCTTGCAATGTGATTTAAGAGTCATTATATGAGCATAATGTGCTGCCATGTTGGGGCTTATCAAGCCTATCCAATAATTTACCCATTTCCTTAACTAACTTATTAATCCTCCACTAATCCAATAATTAACTAATTACCCACATAATCAAGAATTATCTCAAATTACTTAAAATACTACTTACTTTTAACACACTTTATACACCTTGCTATTATGGTCATATGGTATCTTGTATGGTATTAGTCCATAAATACCGGGTATTATAGCTCGGACCATATTTTATCCCAAATTGACAAACTTTGACGAAACTCACTTTTTTCGATTCGCTTACCCTCTCACCTTCACGAGTTTACTTATCACTTGTTTAAAATAGCGTAATACTTATAATCTCAAAATAATCTCATTCCCGAACTTTCATCAATTTACTTATGGCATACTTTCATGTATGAAAACATGATGTGTAACAGGTGCGCTCCTTGCCCGGGTCAGCTTGCCTCACTTCTGTGGACTAAGTCTCTCTTCTACAAGCCCGCTTCTGTAGAAAGGCTAGTCGCACCTGCGGACCCAAGCTTGGCAGGCCTTCCATCGCATCTACGGTCCATTCATGGTAGAAGTGAGTCCACTTCAGTGGACCACTGGCCAATCAATCCCAGGTCTCTTCTGCAATAACAGGCTCGCTTCTGCAATCTCACACCTATGGCCAAATCTACGCTTATGCGAACGCAGCAGACCTGAATCACCAATAGTTTCCCCCAAGTCCAATCCGAGTCTGATTCCAATTTGTATCCGGGGCCCTGGGGCCCCGTCCAATTACACTCACGCATCCAAGAACATAATACAGACCCAATCGCACGATAGAAACACCAAAATAACATCTAGAACTACGAATCGGACGCCAAAATGCATGAATTCGACATGAACTCAAAAACTTCTAAAAACACTTCCGCACTTCCGAATCCTATCAAATCAACTTGGAATGATGCCAAATTTTGCGTGCAAGTCTTAAATCACCATACAGAATTATTTCTGGGATCAGAATACTACACGGATCTCGATAACACCAAAGTCTAATCCAAACCAAACTTAAAGAACTTGGAAAACCTTCAGTGCGCCAATTTTCAATATTCACCGCCGAAATGCTCCCGGGTCATCTGAAACCCGATGAATATACGCCCAAGTTGTAAATTATCATAAAAACCTATTGTGACCATCAAATCTCGGTTTCAAGTCCATTTACTCAAAATGTTGACTCAAGTCAAACTTAACCATTATAGGCTACTGTTAAGGAACTAAGTGTCTCGATTTCAACCCGAACCCTTCCAAATCCGAACTAACCATCCCCGCAAGTCATAAAATAGTAAAAGCACATACAGGGAGTCTTAATTAGGGGGACATGTATCTACAAAGAAAAACGACCAGTTGAGTCGTTACATAAATGCTCAGGAACATTTTTGTCACCAAGCTCTGGTTTGTAGCTCCAACGTTCTTCAAGCCAAGCAACCTGACCTTATAGTAGTAAGTCTCCCTGTCTATAATGAAAGAATTTTGTTCCTCATCTAGAGGATCCATTTTTATTTGGTTATATCCAGAATACACAGTTAATCTATATGCGGTAATGAAAATGAATCTTTGGGACATGCTCTGTTAGATCAGTATAGTCTATACACTTGCCCTTTCCCATTTTTCTTCGGGACTACAACGGTATTAGTTAACAAATCAGAGTACTTTATCTCACGAATTGAACCATTCTAAAAAATTCAAAAGCTCATGACCTACGGTAGAATCAATTAGTTAATCTATATGCGGTAATGAAAATGAATCTTTGGGACATGCTCTTTTAGATCAGTATAGTCTATACACTTGACCTTTCCCATTTTCTTCGGAACTACAACGGTATTAGTTAACAAATCAGAGTACTTTATCTCACGAATTTAACCAATTTTTAGAAGTTTTTGTACCTCCTCTTGAATTACCTGATTTTTAAATGCTCCTTGCTTTCGTTTCTTTCGCTTTACTATAGGATGTAGTGGATCTTAATTTAACTTGTGATTCATTACCTCCGGTGGTATACATGTCATACCAGAGTGTGACCAGGCAAAACAATTAGCATTAGCACGTAAAAATTCAATTAACTTACTTTTTATCCCTAGGCTCAGGTTTGTTCCGATATAAACTTTCCTATCCGGCGGTGGATGAACAATATAACGGCTTCAAGCTCTTCCATAGTTGTTTTAAGTGTTTTATTATTCTCTGGGTCTTGAATCACCTTGGTCCTCACATATATATTTTCGCTTTATTCTTTGAATTTTCAGTTGAGGTAGAAAGTAAATTCTCTTGTAACGACCCGACCGGTCTTTTCGTGAGATTAGCCCCCATTTTCCCCATTTCTGCTTTATTATATATTTCTTAGCCTGTTTATGTTGTGTTGTGTCAGATGGTTTGGGTTCGGAGTGGTCGTGGTAAGAATTGAGACACTACGTCTCTTAAATTAGCTTAATAGTTAAAAATGTCAATCAGGAGTTGACTTATTGGTAAACGACATCTGAATGCGGATTTTATGGCTCGGATAGCTTCGCTAGGTGATTTATGACTTAGGAATGTGTTCAGAATGATGTTTTGATGTCCGGTGTAGAATTAGTCTTGAATTGGCGAAAGTTCATTTTTGGCGATTTCCGGTTGCGGTGGAAAATAGGCTATCGGGGTCGGAATGGGATTCCGGAAGTTGGACCAGATTCGTAATGTTATTATGGATATATGTGCAAAATTTCAGGTCAATCGAACGTGTTTTGGTTGGTTTCGGCATCATTGGTGAAATTTAGAAGTTTCAAAGTTCATAGGCTTGAATTTGATGTATGTTTGGTGTTTTCGTGTTGGTTTTGCTGTTTCTAAGGACCGAATAAGTTTGAATGATGTTATGGGGTGTTTTGGTAGGATTGGTTGAGGTCCCGGGGGCCTCGAGTGTATTTCGGATGCTCAAACGGGCACTTTGGCCTTAAAAAGTTTGATGTTTTCTGGTGTTTTAGTAATAGTGAATTCTTCAACGCGATCACGTGGAATCATCCACGATCGCATAGAGTAAAAGAGTGGGGCAGGCATTTTTTTCTATGCGATCACATGGTTAGGCTTGCGATTGCATAGGTTGGTCCGGTAGAGTAGTGCGATCGCGTGGGCTTTGGTGGGATCGTGTAGAGGTTCTGAGGTGCGTGTGTGGGATGGAGAGTTGTTCTATGCGATCGCGTGTGTTGTTATGCGATCTCATAGAGTAGGATGGTCTGTTCATCATGAACGCATCCCTGGGTATGCGATCGCACTGAAGGGGCGTAAGTGCTGGGTATAATGTTTTTAAGCCCACTATTGCGAAATTTTTCATCACTTTCCTCCATTGTTTAACGAGTTGAGAGCTATTTGAGAGGGTTTGAAGAAGAAATCAAAGGGTCTCATTTGGAGGTAAGGTTTCCAACTTCATAACTCGTTTCCATATCGTTTTCTAAGTAATTAAACCGGAAAAGTTTTGAAATTAAACCCAAATTTGGGGAAGATAAGTGAATGGAATTTGGAATTTTCTTTTGAGGATTTGAGTGGGAAATTGTGGTCCGATTTTAGTGATCTTGGTATGTATAGAATCGTGGGAAGTCGAGGTTTCTGTTGATGTAAATTTTATCGAATTCTGACACGTGGTCTCGGGACTCGGGTTTAACCGAATTTTGAGAATTGTGTTAAATTTTTTACTTTTCGATTGGGTTTTGTTCCGTTAGCGTATATTGATGATGCTAATATAGTTTTGGTTAGATTCGGAGCACTTGTGAGCCAATTCGAGGGCCAAGCGCATCGCATAGTAGCTTTTGGGCTGTTTTGAGGTAAGTAACGATTGTAACTCTAAACCTGAGAGTATGACATCCCGTTATTTGTTGTTGTTGATAAATGAGGTGACGCACATGCTAGGTTATGAGTGTGGGGGCGTGCTATGATCCCCTTACTGTTCAGAATAAGGTTCCCGCAACAGGTACTCCAGTGGGACAGGCTCAGGCACCGGCAGTGCCTATTGTCCAGGTCTTCAAGAGACCTTGGCCCAGATCTTGACGGTGTGTACCACCCTTGCTCAGGAAGTTGCCGCTACTTCTGTGGCGGGGGGAGGCAGTAAGACTCCAGTTGCCCGGACACCTGAGCAGGCTACTCAGGGCCAGCAGACACCGGGGGCGGTTCCACCCTAGCCGGTTGCTCCAGTTCAGGACTTTGTGGTCCTAGCTATGCCAGATGATGAGCAGTGTAGGCTGGAGAGGTTTAGTAGACTACAGCCTCCGACATTCAGTTGTGCCGAGGGTTTTCTAGATAAGTGCCAGAGGATGCTGCGTACTGCTAGGATTTTCGAGACCAGTGGGGTCTCATTTACTACTTTTGAGTTCTCTGGTGCTGCCTTCACTTGGTGGGAGTCTTTTTGAGAGGCGTAGTCCTGTTGGTTCAGCACCCATCACCTGGCAGCAATTCTCCACTATCTTTTTGGAGAAGTATGTACCCTAGTCACATAGGGAGGAGTAGCACATGCATTTTGAGCAGCTGCGCCAGGGTGAGCTATCAGTGATGCAGTATGAGATGCGGTTTTTGGAGTTGGCTCATCATGCCACCGAGTTGGTCCCTACTGATAGGGAGAGGATTAGGCGCTTTATAGATGGCCTTACTTATCAGCTCCGCCTTTTCATGATCCGGAAGAGAGTATTAGATGCTACATTCGAACAGGTTGTTGATATTTCTCAAGATATTGAGTCGGTTCGCTTTCAGGAGCGGGTAGAGAGGAAGGCCAAGAGGCCTCGTGAATCGGGTGGTTCTAGTGGTGCTCCTTCTAGGAGGCAGTTTCAGCATGGCAGGGCCTTCATTAAGGCCTCCTTGGTCAGGACGCCCAGCCTATAGTGGTGAATCTTCGGGGCATGGTCCCCACAGTTTTCAGCGAGGCCATTCTTCATTCGGGGCCCTTCCAGCCATAGTGTAACTCGAGCACCATCAATTCATAGGTCTTCTATGCATGGTTCTCCTAGTAGCCATTCTGGTGCCAGGGGTTCATTTTAGTCCCAGTCTCCAGCTCAAGGGAGCTGTTATGAGTATGGAGAGTTCGGGCATATGAGGAGGTAGTGTCCTCATCTTCTTGGAGGTCCATCTCAGTTGAGGAGCCAGCCTTCGACTTCATCTCCAGTTACTTCACCACCCATCCAAGCAGCCAGGGGTGGTAGTTAGTCAGCTAGAGGCCGCCCTAGAAGGGGAGGTCGAGCAGGTGGAGGTCAGGCCCGTATGTATGCCTTTCCAGCTAGGCCAGATGTTATAGTCTCCGATGCAGTGATCGCAGGTATGGTCTCAGTCTGTTGTCGAGATGCTTTAGCTTTATTTGATCCTGGTTCTACATATTCCTATATTTCTTCATATGTTGCTCATTTTCTAGATATGCCCCGTGAGTCTTTAGTCACATCTGTTGATGTGTCGACTCCGGTGGGTGATACTGTTGTTGTGGACCGTGTGTATCGGTCATGTGTGATATCTATTGGGGGTCTGGAGACCCGAGTGGACCTACTGTTACTCAGCATGGTTGATTTTGATGTGATATTGGGCATGGACAGGTTATCTCCGTGTCATGCCATTATTGATCGTCACGCTAAGACCGTGACCTTAGCTATGCCCGGATGTTCGAGGGTTGAGTTAAGAAGTTCTTCTAATTATATGCCTAGCAGGGTGATTTCCTACCTGAAGGCTCAGCGTATGGTTGAGAAGGGGTGCTTATCGTATCTGGCTTTTGTGAGGGATGTCAGTGGTGAGACTCACACTATTGATTCAGTTCCTAAAGTCCGTGACTTTCCGGACGTGTTTCCTGCAGACCTGCTAAGCATGCCACCTGACAGGGACATTGATTTTGGTATTGACCTGGTACCAGGCACTTGGCCTATTTCTATTCCACCTTATCATATGACACCAGCGGAGCTAAAATAATTAAAGGAGAAGCTTCAGGAACTCCGAGATAAGGGGTTCATTCGGCCTAGTGTGTCAGCTTGGGGTGCACCGGTGTTGTTTGTAAAGAAGAGGGATGGTTCTATGCGTATGTGTATTGATTATTCAGACAGCTGAACAGAGTTACGGTGAAGAACTGGTATCCCTTGCCTCGTATAGATGACTTGTTTGATCAATTGCAGGGTGCGAAGGTATTTTCCAAGATTAACTTGCGTTCCAGTTATCATCAGTTGAAGATTCGAGGGCCAGACATCCCGAAGACTGCTTTTAGGACTAGGTATGGTCATTATGCGTTTCTGGTTATGTTCTTTTGGCTGACCAATGTCCCAACAACCTTTATGCACTTGATGCACAATGTATTTCGGCCTTATCTGGATTCTTTCATCATCGTGTTCATTGACGATATCTTGGTGTATTCCCGATCTTGGGAGGATCATGAGCAGCATTTGAGAGTTGTGCTTCAGACCTTGAGAGAGAAGAGATTGTATGCAAAATTTTTGTAGTGTGAGTTCTGGCTTGACTCAGTAGCATTCTTGGGGCACGTGGTGTCTAGTGAGGGTATTCAGGTTGAGCCAAAGAAGGTAGAGACGGTGAAGAGTTGGCCTAGACCGTCATCAGCTACTGAGATTCGCAGTTTCCTTGGTTTGGCAAGGTACTATCTGCGTTTCATCGAGGGATTCTCATTTATTGCTGCGCCTCTGATTAGACTGACCCATAAGGGTGCTCAGTTCAGGTGGACTGATGAGTGTGAGGATAGTTTCCAGAAGCTCAAGTCAGCTTTGACTACAGCTCCGATATTGATTTTGCCTATGGGTTCAGGTTCTTATACATTTTACTGTGATGCCTCGAGAGTTAGCCTTGGAGCTATTTTGATGCAGGACGGTAAGATGATTACCTATGCGTCCAGAAAGTTGAAGGTGCATGATGCGAGACTAAATTGCATAGTTTAACATGTGATATATCTTACATTTTATGCGCATTAATGATAAAATTACACTTGTTATATGCTTAATGGAGTTTATTTCATGTGTAGGTGAATTGGAAATGGAAACGGAGCTAAAGGGATGCAAATACGTCAAAAATACATAAAAGGAGACGCCCGGGCGATAGCCATGCGTTTGCCCCATAAAGCCTGCCCCCCCTGGCGTTAGGGGGGCGTTTACCCCATAAGGCCTGG
>ML403189.1:2295-46620 GCA_005239525.1 Nicotiana knightiana
GCTTTCATACTGAGAGTATAGTAGAATACCTCTTGAACTTTTTACCTGAGGTGTTCCTTCATGGGCTACTTGCAAGGTGTCCCAAATCTCTTTGGCAGTGGTGCAGCTTTGGATTCTGTTGTACTCGTCTGGACCTAGTCCACATACTAGCCACTTTTTGGCCTTTGCATTCTTCTCCCATTTCTTTAGATCCTCAGCAGTGCAATCAGCTCTTGTCTTTGGTATATCTATACCTTCAGCAGTCTTCATCATGGTAGCTAGAGGACCATCAGTGACTATGTCCCAGAGTTCATAGTCTTCTCCAATTAGGTGATCCTTCATCCTATTTTTTCATCATGAGTAGTACTGGCCATTGAAGAGTGGTGGCCTTGCAGTTGATTGACCTTCCCAATTTCTAGGTGGTGCACTCATCTTGCTCTTCTCCAATGTGTTAGCCTTTTAAGGATAACCTGCTCTGATACCAATTGATGTTTTAGACTTCAATACCACACAAGAAGATAAGTTACTTTGTGTGGTTTCCAATTTTCGAGTGCTATCTCAGTAGAAGAACCTGGTTCTTCTTGGTGTTCCAACTGCTATTGTTGCGGAATAATAAAAAGCAGTAAAGTAAAAACACAGAGATTTTTACGTGGAAAACACCTGGCTCAAAAGGTGAAAAAATCACGACCTACTCCTCAATAGTATTTGCTCAACTCTTCACTAAAAACTTTGAGCCAAACGGACTTACAAAATAAAATCTTTTGTAATCCTAAGGATTAACTCTAGTCCCTTTGTAGTAACTAGCCCCTAGCTAATTTCTACACACCTCAAGTTAACTCTAACTTGATCAATACGTACCTATTACAATTGCTTCTATGAAAGCTGAAAAATACAATATTAAAAACTCCTACTATAATCAACTAGACTCAATAATCATTCAGATGGAACTGGTTCTTCTAGTTGAACAGTAGCCTTTACATCGCACAATGATTCTGCTAGCAAAAATAACTCTGGGAATTTTGCTTTCAGACTTTGATTCACCTCAGCTTTGTGCGTGTTGAATTCCAACAGAAATACATCAAGTATTTATAGAGTCAGTCGTTGAGCTTGCCTTCAAATTCTAGTTCAACTCTACCTGGGTGAACCAATTCGAACCAAACTCAACTTCCTTTCTTTTATTACTTTCCTTGCTGAATTCGACTTCAATTAATCAGATCAGTTTGCAACCTTTTCGCATTAGGAGACAATCTCTTGGTTCATTGATATTTCATATTCAAAACATCTCCTAAGCATATACGGTTCATGTGCCAGCTAGTCAGTCCAAGATGTGTGCTCTGATGGACCTGGTTCAACTGGTCAGCCTTTTGTCAATCTTCAAAACTATGCAGTGACATGGTCAACATCGCATGTGGTATAATCGCCTTAGTGAATATTTGTTGAAAGAAGGTTACATAAATGATGTTATTTGTCCATGTATTTTTCTAAAGAAAATGACATCAGAATTTGTTATACTTGTTGTTTATGTTGATGACATAAATCTTGTTGGAACTCTAAAAGAGCTTTAAAAGGCAAATGAATATGTTAAGAAAGAATTTGAGATGAAAGATCTTGGAAAGACAAAACTTTGTCTTGGACTACAAATTGAACATTTAGCAGTAGGGATCTTTATACATCAATCTGCTTATACAGAAAGGATCTTAAAACGCTTTTACATGGATAAAGTGCACCAATTGAGTACACCAATGGTTGTTCGATCACTTGAAGTGAATAAGGACCCGTTCCGACCTCCAGAAGAGGATGAGGAACTTCTTGATCCTGAAACACCCTATCTCAGTGCAATTGGTGCACTTATGTATCTTGCTAATGCTACAAGGCATGTCATAGCATTTTCTGTTAATTTACTAGCAAGATATAGTTCTTCTCCTACACGGAGACATTGGAATGAGATTAAGCATATTTTGTGATATTTAAATGGAACTCTTGATATGAGTTTGTTTTATGCTTACAAAGGTAGTGCAGATCTTGTTGGTTATGCATATACATGTTATTTATTTGATCTCCATCAAGCTCGATCTCAAATCGGGTACGTGTTTACATGTGGAGGTACTGTCATATCAATGGCGCTCCACAAAGCAATCAATTATTGTTATTTCTTCAAATCATGCTGAGATAATAGCCATTCATAAAGCAAGTAAGGAATGTGTATGGTTGAGATCAATGATTCATTTTATTCAAGAAAAATGTGGTTTGCAATGTGAAAGAAAATTCATAATTTTATACGAAGTAATGCTGCATGTGTAGCCAAATTAAAGGGAAAATTTATAAAAGGAGAGAGAACGAGCACATTTCACCAAAATTATTCTACGCACATGATTTTCAGAAAAATGGTGACATCTATGTGCAACAAATCGTTCAAGTGACACTCCAACAGATTTTTTCACTAAATCTTTGCCAACTTCAACTTTTGAGAAGATGGTATACAATATTGGAATGCGGAGACTCAAATATTTGAAACAAGGTTTTCATCAAGGGGAGTGAAATACGCGCTGTACTATTTTTTCCTTACTAAGGTTTTTCCTGTTTCTTATAAGGTTTTTAATGAGCCAGCTAGAATTGCGTATAACTAAAATATGTGTACTCTTTTTTCTTCATTAGAATTTTTTTCAATGAGTTTTTCCTACTAAGGTTTTAACGAGGTACAATACCTTTTAGTGAACATCCAAGGGAGAGTGTTATGAAAATAATTATATTGTGGATGTTCATTTATTACTCCACTATAGATAATCTTCCTGAAGAAGATTATCCGTTTGGTACTCTATTGATGTTCATCTACAAGCAACTGATGCATGCAGTTTGCAAGCAATTCAATGAAATGATTTACAACAGCTTCTTATATTATAAGCAGGTTGCAAGCAGCTCATGCAGATAACTTACAAGTAGCTAAAGAAAAACCTTGCAACTGCTTCCTGAAAAGCCTCACAACTACTTTCCTTTTTTTATAAATAGATGAGTTTTCAGTTCATTATGTATACGAGTTTGAAATTGAATAAAAATATCAATCTCCCTCTATATTTGTCTTCGATTTATTTCTTTTACGGTCTTTATTTTATAATAATTTTAGATATTTCAAAAACTTTGAAAAAGAAAGATACTTTGCCAACCAAGCATATACTCCATTAAATTATTCTCTTACCCACTTTAACATCCTCTTTAATTAATCGCACAATTAATTAGCTCAAATGTGAAAATCTAGAAAAAGGTTAGTAATAAAATCATATTTTACACACAACACACACATTCTACTTTGCAGTTTTTACCTATGATTCCTGGAGGAGCTCGATTGTAATTCATTGCAATACAATAAAATCACTTGAATTTTCCAAAAAAGTGCGACTTCGGTTGAGCTAGATCAATCTAAATTCCCCTTTTTTACCTCGCCCAAATTTGTGAATTAGGGTTCCTGAAAAGATGGCAATAATTCCGGTGTACTGTGTCTGATCGCCGATTATCGGCGACCTTGTATGGAAACTCGGAGCCGGAAACTGACGGAGGAAGCCACGTCATCAACGCCTTCTTCTTCTTCTACTTCCTCTGGTCCCACCACACGCGCCACTAAGCGTGCTCGCCTCACCACACGCGCCCCCTCAACTCGTTCTCGTGTCAAAAAACGTTCACTTCCTATGGACTCCACGAATGAAACTTCCGGGTCGGGTAGCCGAGCCCGTCGTTCGGGTTCGGGTAAGGAAAAAAAACACGAAATTAGGGATAGGGATGATGAAGATGATAATGACAATGAAAGTGAAAATGATGTAGGGATTTTGCATCATAATTTGACGTCAGCAAGTAGTGCACTTCAAGGACTGTTGAGAAAATTAGGTGCTGGATTGGATGATTTACTGCCGAGTTCAGCAATGGTGGGGTCCACTTCATCGTCCTCCAACGGGCGGCTGAAGAAGATATTATCGGGTTTAAGAGCTGATGGGGAAGAAGGGAAACAAATAGAGGCATTGACACAGCTTTGTGTGATGCTTTCTATTGGAACAGAAGACTCTTTGAGCACTTTTTCAGTGGACTCTTTTGTACCTGTGCTTGTCGGGTTGCTTAATAATCATGGGGGGAGTAGTAATCCTGATATTATGCTTCTTGCAGCTAGGGCGTTAACTCATTTGGTTGATGTTTTACCATCTTCTTGTGCTGCTGTTGTGCATTATGGAGCAGTTTCATGTTTTGTAGCTCGGTTGCTCACTATTGAATACATGGACTTAGCTGAACAGGTGATAAAGTTTTATTCTTTACAATAATTATGCCTCGATCCTAAACTAGTTGGGGTTGGTTATGTGAATCATTTTGGACGCATTTCATTCCGATGATCAATAAATTGTTTACTTATGAGAAAATTAAAGGTTCTCTAGAACTAGAAATTCTCTATATAACATCTCTGCAAATAGAATAAGCATTGTTAAATCGCTTTGCTTAAGATTGGAATGATCAAAATTTTAAGTAATGATGCTAATGTTTAGCTTTAACAGTCTCTACAAGCTTTAAAGAAGATATCTCAGGAAGACCCAACTGCTTGTTTGCGAGCAGGTGCACTCATGGCTGTGCTTTCGTATCTCGACTTCTTTTCCACTGGTGTTCAGGTAGCAAAGCTAATAAATTGTAAATGATGTTATGGACATAAGCCATTCTTAGTTCTATTAGTAGGTTGAGTACTATTCAGTTTCTTTTATCATCCTCCTATAGAGAGTAGCATTAGCAACCGCTGCTAATATGTGCAAGAAGCTGCCTTCGGATGCGGCTGACTTTGTGATGGAAGCTGTTCCACTGTTGACGAATCTCCTTCAGTATCATGATGCAAAGGTGAGATCATCTCTTGTCATGCCAAAATCACGAGATGATTCAGCAAAAATTTGGCTTGCTGAACTTATTTTAGTCCCCACCCCCACCACAAACAAATTTTGTTAAGCCTTCTTTCTTTATCATTTTTTTCATGGTTCTTGGATATGTTTGTAGGTATTAGAGCATGCTTCTATCTGCTTGACCCGGATTGCTGAAGCATTTGCATCATATCCAGAAAAGCTAGATGAACTCTGCAATCACGGACTTGTCACACAAGCTGCCTCCCTCATCTCAACCAGTAATTCTGGAGGTGGTCAGGCTTCGCTCAGCACAGAAACTTACACGGTAGGTTTAGTTCTTGAATGTGTCGATCATTTACATGGGTCTGTATTATGACTTGATTTGGTTTGCAGGGTTTGATCCGGCTTCTTTCTACGTGTGCCAGTGGCTCTCCATTAGGGGCTAAAACCTTGATGATACTTGGTATCAGTCGGATTCTCAAGGATATTTTATCTGGTTCTGGCCTCGTGGCGACTGTTTCTATTTCACCTGCCTTGAGCAGACCTCCAGAGCAGGTATGTGTGATAGCTTTAATTTTCGCAATCCACTGCTTGCTGTATTTGTCACTGTGGCCACAGGGATTTGCTCAGGAGTATCAGAAAGAAAAATATGAACTTTACCGAATCATTGTAAATATGGAACAAGTAGTGCATATTGAATGTTTGATATTTGTGGCACGAGGAGACACAATTAGATATTCTATGTATTTGTCATGCAGATAAAGTGAAAGTGAACAATAACTGGGGTTTGAATACCATTAGTTTGTGAAACAAATCCATTACTGTGTCTTTACTTTGTCATTACCTCAAGGGATAGTTATTCTACGAAAACAACGAGAAATTGCTGGAGTTTTTAAATTCAGTCAAACACGGCATTAAAAATAGTAAAATAGCCGGGCGCTTCCCCATCCCCTACCAAAGGGAAAAAAATCCAGAAAAGCAACAAAAGAATGTTCGGTAGATGGTACCACACTCCATGTAACATGGATTAGCGGGACAACCGTTTGTTTCAAAAACAAGGTCGTACTCGTACAGTGTGTCTCTGTTTGGAATGAAACACCTGAGTCCCGAATGGGTTTTTCTAATTGATAATAATGAGGATCTAGTTAGTTCATTAACATTCAAAGCTTATCTATTTCTTTTGCTGCTCAGTTGGTACACGTCCATGGAAGCCCTGCAAACTTTCCTATTAAGCTTGGAATTTTTTGTTTGGTGTATTCATGTATAATTGCTTGACATATTCAAACTGCTAGTTGAATTCGACCTGTTTTGTTAGCTACTTTCTGGGCATTCTGGTTCTTGCTCTTAGGATTAACCCCTAAGTGAAATTTCCTCTTATTATAGATTTTTGAGATTGTGAATCTGGCAAACGAGCTTCTTCCTCCGCTGCCTCAAGGAACCATCTCTCTTCCAGTTAGCACTAATTTGTTCATTAGGGGCTCGTTTACAAGGAAACCTTCTGCTAGTGGTTCTGGCAAACAGGAGGATCTGAATGCATCTTCTCAGGAGGTATCAGCTCGTGAGAAACTATTGAATGATCAACCTGAACTTCTGCAACAATTTGGAACGGATCTCCTTCCTGTTCTAATCCAGGTTAGAACTATAACTGTACGGGTGTATTAATGTCACTACCTTACCATAGTGGACACTAGAGATGTGACTTTCTGTTGCCCTTTGCTGATCAGACATATGGATCCAGTGTGAATACTGCAGCACGCCACAAGTGCCTCTCAGTTATTGGAAAACTTATGTATTTCAGTAATGCAGATATGATTCAGTCTTTAATTAATGTCACTAACATATCAAGGTATGTTGGGACAGATTAAAGCTTGTTCTTTTGTTTCACCATTTAGCACGTGGAAATTAGTTTATCCACAGGACAATATCTCTTTCAATGATACTTTCTCTGTGCGAGTTCCCTGAAAGTAATGCTTGAATATGATGTCTTCGTAGTTTCTTGGCTGGTGTTTTGGCTTGGAAGGATCCCCAAGTACTGGTGCCCGCTCTTCAAATAGCAGAAATTTTAATGCAAAAGCTCCCTGGAGTTTTTGGCAAGATGTTTGTCCGAGAAGGTGTTGTTCATGCTGTTGATACCTTGATACTGACTGAGTCTCATGGTTCTGCTACTACCCAGCCAACACGTGGTGAGAAGGAGAAATGTAATCGACGCTGTAGCACTAATTCCAATACAGATGCGACTTCTGTTGAAGATCCTAAAAGTCCAGTTCCAAGTATTGGATCTCTGCCAGATCCAATGGAAATTCCGACAGTCAATTCTAACCTTCGGATGACAGTCAGTTCATGTGCAAAATCTTTCAAGGATAAATACTTCCCTTCAGATTCAGAGGCTGCTGAAGCTGGTGCCACAGATGATCTTCTACAATTGAAGAATCTCTGCATGAAGTTGAATGCTGGTATCAATGATCAAATAGCTAAACCTAAAGGAAAGTCAAAAACATTTGGGCCTCAGCTTGGGGATATTTCTATCTGTAAGGAAGAAACCTTGGCTGAAGTGATAGCTTCCATGCTGGGAGAGCTCAGCAAAGGGGACGGTGTTTCAACTTTTGAGTTTATTGGAAGTGGAGTTGTTGCTTCTTTGCTCAATTATTTTACGTGTGGACATCTTTCTAAGGAAAAAATCTCTGATGCTAGTTTGCCTAGGCTTCGAGAACAAGCAATCAAAAGGTACAAGTCTTTTATTGCAGTTGCTCTTCCTGCTGGTGTTGATGGTGGAAGTGTGGTTCCCATGACTGTTCTGGTCCAAAAGCTTCAAAATGCTCTATGTTCCTTGGAGCGTTTTCCCGTTGTGCTGAGTCATAGTTCGAGATCATCGACAGGGAATGCACGTCTATCTTCAGGTTTAAGTGCTTTGTCTCAGCCTTTTAAGCTGCGCCTTTGCAGAGCTCAAGGAGAGAAAACCCTCCGCGACTACTCCTCAAATGTTCTGTTAATTGATCCTTTGGCAAGTTTAGTAGCTATTGAAGGATTCCTCTGGCCCCGAGTTAAGCGACCTGAGTCTGGGCAGAAGGCCACCGCTTCTTCAGGCAACTCTGGGTCTGGGACCATGCCTGTGGGAGGCGGTGCATCATATCCATCTATGTCTACTCCTGCCTCTGCAGCTCGTCGTCATTCTACACGATCTAGGTCAGCAGTTAATATAAATGACAGTGCTAAGGGGTCACTGCAGGAAAAAGATGGAAGCTCTTCGAAGGGAAAAGGAAAAGCGGTTATGAAGCCTGCTCAAGGAGATGGCAGAGGACCTCAAACAAAAAATGCTGCTCAAAGAAAAGCAGCCTTGGATAAGGATACAGAGGTGAAACCTGTTAATGGGGACTCTTCTTCAGAGGTAATTTTGTTCACTTTTTTTTTGTATGTATGTATGTATGTATGTATGTATGTATGTATGTATGTATGCATGCATGCATATAGAAGGTTTTTGGCTTGGTAGTTGCTTGAGTTTACACGACTTCAGATTGAAGGAGGAACCTTATACGGGTCTCAGATTAAACCTCAGAAGTGTTTAGAGCCATTAATTGTAGATGTCTTGGTTTCTGTTCTTTTCTCTTCGTGTCGACTTGGAAATTAGTTGGTGAAACCTGATGATTGTTTAAATGAAGGAAGATAACAGGGAACTTGTGAAGGCTGTTAACCACATAGCTCCTGCTAGTCTTGGATAACATTGATCAAGCCAAGAAAGGATATTATCTCTTGATGGTTCGTGATTTTTCTAAGTATGGTTCACAACTTCTCCAAGCCATTTAAACGCTGAAACTTGAAACCAAATCGGGCTTAGGTTTAGTTTATGAATTCACCGAAATTCGATTAGGGGTACGGGGTTTATAATATTATATTTTACATTGGTAGAGGCTAGAGCAGCCTTAACTTAGGAAATCTAATGCCCCATCAAACTAATGTTCATATAAATATAACTTTGAGAAAAAGGGTGGGTAATTTTCTTTTCATAAGGGTTTATACACGTACTAATATTTATGTATGTTTTAAAAATGTACTTTTAGTTAAACACCGATTTACAATTTGGTTTTGTTTCAAAGATTTTGGAACCAAACTGAATGATAGCTTTGAATGGTTTACAAACTAAACTATTCTCTTCTAATTGCAAATTAAATCAAACTGTAATATTATGTTTTGTTTGCAGTTTAAACTGTATTTTGCAAACCCTTGTCAAAAGTTGAACTCCCATCTCTCAAGTAAGAAGCAAATCATATGCATCTGATTGATATCGTAGCAATTTCATTTAAAATATTCAAACATTTTGTTTCACATCGAAAACTTCCTCCAAGGTAATGTAATATATTCATCTTCTGGCTAATAATTCTTGACATTATTATCTTTTTGAAGGAGATCAAAGCGATTTGTTAATCACCCCCTATTGCTTTATTGAAAATTTGAGTTTTCCAGATGAAGCATAGATATTTATGGGAACCTAGACTTTTTTCTTGGTTGTTCCTTACATTTTTCAACTACTAAGCCGGGGTTAATGGTTTTGATAACATCATGAATGCTGACATTTTCCTGCGTGTTCTCATTTGAAGGATGATGAGCTGGATATTTCTCCCGTTGAACTTGATGATGCTTTGGTGATTGAGGACGATATGTCCGACGAAGATGAAGATGACCATGATGATGTTTGTTACTAAATTTCTCTCCGTTTTCTTTTCTTTCTATTTTTATTATTTTTTGCTTAATTTGTTCGAAGTGGATTAACTCGATCTTCAGAGTTTAAAGTCTTCTTGAACACTGTTAGGCAAATGAAATAACTTTGGTTGGGAAACTTTAGATTAGAAGCTGCAGTAACTGTAAGCCTTAGATTTTCTGATTCTTAAAGATGCATTAGTGTCAAATAATGAAATTTACTCTTTTTTTTAGTGCAAGGAATGTAGTTAGAAGTACATAAATTAAAGAAATGTTGGCCACAGGGAGCAAGCCCATAGGACACTTTAAGTGGGTTGATTGCGTGGGAAAAAGAAAGGAAAGCCTGATTAAATTCATTCTATTAGAAAACAAACATGAACTTGATGTGCTTCAGGGTTCAAGTAAAAAATCGGACTTGGTCTGTGTTTTGGTTTGCGGATCTCAGAATATAGGTTAAATCTGTTCTATTACAGCAAGGGGCTGTGGGATGAAGGATAATTAAGTAAGGAGTGTGGTTGAGGGTGCGCATACTTTTGTCCTACTTTTAGTTCTTGAGAAAGGCATGGAATTCCCAATGAGATATACTCTTTGGGTACAATCAAACCCTTCCCTTCTATATAAGTAACTGAAATTTTAGAATATAAAGTAAACTGATTTAGCTGGTGATGGTGGGAAAGTGATAAGCAAGGTGAAGCTAGTGGGGTTATCTTTGAGGGGATTTTTGTTGAGGGGAGGGGGTAGAATTTGGAAGGTATGGGGAGGACGTAAATTGGACATTTCCTCCAGTTCCGTGTGTAATCCCACCCCTTGTTATGGAATTGTTAGTCACTTAACTTGTACCTATAGCAACCCAAGACCCTTACATAGAGCATTGAAACAAGGGGTTGGTCATTCCTGTTAAAAAAATAAACCAAACTTCGGATAGTAATTTGGTCAGCCCTCCTAAGGCAGGCTTTGGGATTCACCTTATCTTGACATTCTTAGGAGTGCATAATAAGTAGGTTGAAGATGAATAATGCAAACCTAAGTTGCTCGGACACGGTTGCGGATCTAGAGGTCAGATCCTTCGAGATGTAAATTCTAAGATTCGGGATATGGATCCTAGTACATATACAGGTGCGGGGATCCGGCTAAAATAATTCAAAAAATAAAAATATAGAAATATCACTAAATTATGAAAATTTTTGTGGAATACTTACGTACAACTTGTAAAGTGTGAATTTTTTTAATATTATCAAGTTGTAGATAAGTAAATGATTAGTTTCCTAGATAAGGTATGTTATTTTATTCAAAACCCTAGTGTTGGTTCTGATTTCGGAATCAAATTGTATCTCGTCTCGAATTTTTCTGTCCGTCGTGGTTAAAGTATCCAAAATTGTTTGACCAGATCCGGTACGGATCCCATACCCACACCCATACTAGTGTCATGTCGACACGGGATGCGGCACCTAAACTGCCATGTCGGAGCAACTTAGATGCAAGCACTAGATAATGACATCTACCCGGAGAAATATGACTTTAACCCCAAAAAGAAAATACCCAGGAAATATATTCGGGAGTATCACTTATAGGAAGAGAAAGAATAATTTTTAAGTGGGGAAGTGTGTAGGGGCAGTTTCATTGTCGACCGAATTCTGAAGCTGGAAATATCGGATATCTTGGTTATAAAAGTAGGTATTTATTTACAGACTGCTTTTCTTCTTGGGGGTTGAGAGGAGGGAGGAAGGGTTTGTATTTGCTTTCCCGTATGTCATACCTTTATACTTCTCTCGATGCATCACTCTGAAAATCTCTTTGATTGTTAGATACAGATGGTTGGGCACATATGGTATTAGTGACATTCTTACTTTGCCCATATTTCCAGATGCTGAGGGATGATTCTCTTCCTGTCTGCTTGCAAGATGAAGTGCATGATGTTAAATTGGTAGATTCTTCAGAGGATAGTCCTCTTGCACAGACGCCAAGTGATAGCCATACAAATGCTGGTGGTGGTTCTAGGAGCAGAACCTCTGCTGGGGGATCTGATTCCATTGAGTTCAGGAGTAGGAATTCCTACAGTTCACTGGGTGCAATGTCATTTGCTGCTGCTGCCATGGCAGGATTTTCATCTGCTAGTGGTCGAGGTGTGAGGGACGCTAGAGATCAGCACGGGGCCCCTCTATTTGGCTCTGGTGATCCACCAAAACTAATATTTTCTGTTGGTGGAAAGCTGCTTAATAGGCACTTGACTGTCTACCAGGCTATCCAGCGGCAACTTGTTCTAGACGAGGATGATGATGAGAGAGATGATGGCAATGATTTTGCATCCAGTGACGGAAGTAGGGTTTGGAGTGATATTTACACTATCACATACCAAAGGGCAGACAGCCAAGTTGAGAGGTTGATGAATGGGGCTGGGAGCTCAATTTCTTCCAAGTCTACAAAAGCCAGTTCTTTGGAAAGTTCCAGTGTTGATCCCTCCTTGCTTCAAGCATCATTGTTAGATAGTATATTGCAGGGAGAACTTCCTTGTGATCTGGAGAAAAGTAACCCTACTTACAGTATTTTATACCTATTACGTGTATTGGAGGCGCTGAATCAGCTTGCCCCCCGTTTGCGTGTCCTTTCACTGATTGATGATTACGCTGAAGGAAAAGTTTCTAGTTTAGATGATGTCAATACTACGGTTGACAAAATTCCTTATGAGGAATTTGTCAATAGTAAGCTCACTCCGAAATTGGCACGACAGATCCAGGATGCTCTTGCACTTTGTAGTGGGTCCCTTCCATCTTGGTGTTACCAGTTGACAAAGGCCTGTCCATTTCTTTTTCCCTTTGAGACTCGGCGCCAGTTCTTCTATTCAACTGCTTTTGGGTTGTCACGCGCTTTAAACAGGCTACAGCAACAGCAAGGTGCTGAAGGTAATGGATCTACTCATGAGAGAGCAGTTAGAGTTGGTAGATTGCAGCGCCAGAAAGTTCGTGTCTCAAGGAACCGCATTCTGGATTCTGCTGCTAAAGTAATGGAGATGTACTCTAGCCAAAAAGCTGTTCTTGAAGTTGAATATTTTGGTGAAGTTGGTACTGGCTTGGGTCCTACACTGGAGTTTTATACCCTTTTAAGTCATGATCTTCAAAAAGTCGGACTTGGAATGTGGAGGTCTGGTTCATCATCAACGTCAAATGGACATTCGATGGAAGTTTGTGTAGATAATAAATTAAGTGGCGGTGATAAAGATCTTGTCCGAGCACCTCTTGGATTATTCCCACGTCCCTGGCCACCACATACTGATACTGTTAATGGAGGTCAATTCTGTAAGGTAATTGAACATTTCCGCTTGCTTGGACGTGTTATGGCCAAAGCTCTTCAAGATGGACGGCTTATGGACCTTCCACTGTCAACTGCCTTCTATAAGCTTGTTCTTGGCCAAGTAAGTTCTCCCTGCTGTTCTTTTTCATATTGCACACTTGTCCTCTGCGATCAGTTGTTGCACGCACTTTTGTATTTTATCTGTTCCACTAATGTTTCTAACTTAAACACTGCAGGAGCTTGATTTGTACGATATTCTTTCTTTTGACACTGAATTAGGGAAGACTTTGCAAGAGTTGCAAGCTCTTGTTAGTCGAAAGCAATATATAGAATCTATGGAAGATCAGAACCAAGACAAATTCTGTGACGTGCATTTCCATGGGACACCAATTGAGGATCTATGTTTAGATTTCACACTTCCAGGCTATCCTGAATATGTTTTTAAAGCATGCGATGAGAATGTAAGCCGTGATATCTTGGATGTCATCCCTTTTAATTCTTTTGTTTCTTCTCTTTTTAGGAAGGGGGGGAGCCGCGTATCAGGTAAAGTTGCTGCCATGTGACCAGGAGGTCACGGGTTCGAGCCGTGGAAACAGCCTCATGCAGAAATGCAGGGTAAGGATAAGGCTGCCTACGATAGACCCTTGTGGTCCGGCCCTTCCAAGGACCCCGCACATAGCGGGAGCTTAATGTACCGGGCTGCCCTTTTCTTCTCTTTTTACTTTTGGTATTTGACAGAAGTCCCTCAATTGCATACCTTATTTCTGTTGATATTTCTTTCAATACCTTGGATGGACTTTGCAGGTGGATCTCAGTAACTTGGAGGAATACATTTCTTTGGTAGTTGATGCTACTGTCAGGTCTGGAATCAGGAAGCAAACGGAAGCTTTTAGATCTGGCTTTAATCAGGTTTGCTGCTGTTGTAAGCCTTTATAGCTTGAGGATTTTTTCTGGAGAACTTAAATGACTAAGATGATCTTGTGGGGTTAAAACAACACATAGTGGGACAATCTGATAGTTCCTTGTCGCAGATCGTGATTTCTTTAATATATTAGCAACTTAGATATACCTGTAGATGATTTTATATTTAATGATAAATAACTTTTAGGCTTCACAATTTTCAGGTTTTTGACATTTCAACTCTACAAATATTCTCTGCTACAGAGTTGGACTACTTGTTGTGTGGCCGTAGGGAGTTGTGGAAGGTAACATTTCTTCTCATGAATCCTCTGGTTATGATAAGGCTTGCATTTCCTCTATTTGATTGAATATGTTGTATTCTTTTTTGTTTTGCAGCCCGAGACGTTAGTAGATCACATTAAATTCGACCATGGGTACACAGCCAAGAGTCCTCCCATTATTCACGTAAGTTTTGTTCTTCTGCTCTTGGTGAAAAAACTGCCTGAAACAATGATGATTAGGATTTTGTTCTTCATCATTCACTTATATTTATTTCAAGTTTATAAGTTGTAATATGTTATTCTCCTCAGCTACTAGAGATTATGGGAGAGTTCACACCGGAGCAGCAACGAGCATTCTGTCAGTTTGTCACTGGTGCTCCCCGGCTTCCTCCAGGTGGTCTTACTGGTCTGAATCCTAAGTTGACAATTGTGAGGAAGGTATGGTTGTAGCTAAAAGTTAAGTGGGCCTATTTCCATGTCTCTTTATTTCAGTGACTGACCATCATATATTTGGGACAGCATTCATCCACTGCTGGCAATGCAGCGCACAACACTAATGCACCATCAGAATCTGCAGATGAAGACCTACCTAGTGTGATGACATGTGCTAATTACTTGAAACTTCCTCCCTATTCCAGTAAGGTAGAGTTTCTCTAATTACTACCGCCATATGCTGTCAATGTTCTCCCTGCGTCTGCATCTGCCTCTTAGCAGTTTGATATTTCCTTTTCCCAGTCAATTCTGTGTCTTTTATCCCAAGTAAATTTCTTATGTATTATTTCACTGCACAGGAAATCATGTACAAGAAGTTACTCTATGCCATTAATGAAGGTCAAGGATCTTTTGATTTGTCATAAGCCAATAGTGACAAATGGTCTTGTGTATAAAACTGGAGAGAATTGGTGCTTCTGGTCCTTGGTAATGCCGCTGTTGACCATCATCTTCAATCTAACAATAGCAAGGTCTGTAAGCATCTAGAATCCGAATGGTAGACGTCGATAGTGTTACATTCTTGACTCGTTTCTTTTCTACCTTTATGTTTCAATGATAGTTTCGTCAGTGCTCAGTTTTCTGTTCAGTTACTTATTAAATTGTATATTTAGTAATTTCGTTGTTGTCTGAGGCATGTAGTTGTGCTTGCTGACTTACGTTCCTTGAATGCATTGTTGCTCCTTATTGAAATATTTTAACTCTTACTGCCTGTGTTTTGGCTGTTTAATTTCACAGCTGACAATGAAAGCCTTGTTCAAGATTTCTGAGGGGTTATTTCTGCTGCTGCGAAGCTTGTTCAAGATTTCTGCAGAAGTTCTTTCTGCTGTAAATTTTCGTAAATACGTAGGAAGGTTCTTCATTTTTGACTTACTGAGCTCATAAAGTACACTAGTGTATGGTCACAATGTTGTCTTCTTCCTTTTACTTCTCACAGATTTGAAATTACAACTTCCCTTCGACATTTCAGCTGTTTGTTATACATTGTAATAAATTCCATTGAAGCTCACACCAACCCACGGTCCTTGTCAATTGTTGTTGTAATAATTTGCTATTAGCGATTGAACATTTTGCTTCTCTAAATATGGTTGTTTTGAAGTATGCTGAGAAGTTATCTCTAATTGTCAAAAGTCAGTTGAATCTATATCAAATATGTATCTTTGTAAATGATTTTTGATAATGTTAGGAACTATTTGATGTCCGTCACATCATTTTCGATTATTTCGTGTCTTTGTATCTTGAAATTTATAGAAGTGTGATCGGACGGCGTTTTTCAAATTCACGAAAGTAGATATTGTATGTGGATTTTAGATAAGAGACGAGTAAATTTGTTGGATTCTGATTTTAAAAATGCCGTTGCATCTGTTTAATGACTTCTAGTATTAGAGCCGAATTTGTAAGTAAAACATGATTTTCGAAGAGTTTGTAGGTCAAGTTGTTCTTTCGGAGACGAATATACCTACTTTACTAAAAATGGTTGGTCTCAAGCTTGGACAAATGAAGAGGATTGCCTTGTAAAAATTGCACATACCCATTTTTTTAAAACTTTTAACTTGTACTCACTTTTTAAATAATTTCAGCCCCCTTCCTTCTCCTCCTTCGTTTTTTTCTTCTTCTTCTTTCTTCTGCTGCTGTTGGTGATGTTATGGAACTTCAGTTCTTGGGATGATTGCCATAAATATGTTTATCAGAGCTGAAGTTCGCCAGGTACAAAACAAAAACTTCGTTAGTTACAAAAATAAAAACTTCAGCAATTACAAACAAAAGCTTTGCGTTAAGACGTGCACAAGTTAAACAAAAACTTTAGCAAATAGAGAACAAAATTTCAGCTCTAGAGCTGAAGTTCGCCAGTTACAAAACAAAAACTTCAGCTCTAGAGCTGAAGTTTTCCAATTACAAAAATAAAAACTTCAGCAATTACGAACAAAAACTTTGCGTTAAGACGTGCACAAGTTAAACAAAAACTTCAGCAAATAGAGAACGAAACTTCAGCTACTATGCTTAAGTTCAACTACTATGTTTAAGTTCAACTACTGTGCTTAAGTTCAGCACACTTGCTACTTCAGGCCCGTCTACTAGAATGCTGAAGTTTTGCGTGATTGCCTTTGCTACTTCAGCCCCGTATGCTGAAGTTATGCGGAAAAACGAGTACACTTGCAATTTTTTTTGCAAAGCGGGCACAAGTTAAAACGTGACACAAAAAGCGGGTATAGATGCAAATGCTCCGATTGCCTTAGAGGAACAAACAAACAAACATAACCCAGTATAATCCAATAAATGGGCTTTCGGGAGGATAGTGTGTACACATACCTTACCCTTACCCCGTGGTAGAGAGGCTATTTCTGATAGACCCTCGGCAGAAGAAGATGAAATGCAACATCAGAATAGTAACAACAATATAACCAGACAGATAGTACCAGCGAGCTAAGGATAAAAAAAACCCGAAAAAGCAATATCAATAATCAGTGCAATGACAAGTCCTAGAAAATAGTACGAGCACAACATGTACCACTAGTATACTAAAAAACGACATTGACCGACTAGACTTACACACAGAATAGAGTAGAAAAACGCTCAACTACCTACTAACCTTCAACCCTAATGCTCTCCCTTCATACCTTCCTATCAAGGCCATGTCCTCGGTGAGCTGGAGTCGTGGCATGTCCTGCCTGATCACCTCTCCCCAATATTTCTTACACCCCCCCTCTACCTCTTCTCATACCCGTCAAAGCCACTTCCTAACCGAGGCATCTAGGCTTCTCCTCTGCACGTGCCCGAACCATCTAAAGCCTCACTTCCCGCATTTTGTCTTCCATGGGAGCCATACCCATCCTTGCCTGAATATCATCATTCCTAATCTTATCCAGCCTCGTGTTCCCGCACATCCATATCAACATCCTCAATTCTGCTTGCATCTTCTGGATATGGGAAATCTTGACTAGCTAACATTCTGACCTATACAACATGGCCGGTCTAACCACCGATCTGTAGAACCTGCCTTCAAGTTCCGGGGGCACCTTTTTGTCACACAAAACGCTAGATACTAACCTCCATTTCATCAAACCTGCCCTTATACGGTGCGTGACATCCTCGTCGATCTCCCCGTTCCCTTGGATAATCGACCCAAGGTACTTAAAACTTCCTTTCTTGGGGATGACTTGTGAATCAAGCCTCACGTTGCAGTCCACTACCCTCGTGACATCGCTAAACTTTCACTCCAAGCACTCAGTCTTCGTCCTGCTCAATGATCTCGGCCAAATCCACACCATAATTAAGTAGCGAGGCGGTCGATGCAATAATAAACCCAACAAAGGTCGGGATCAAATCAACAAGGAGTTAGAATATGAGATTAGGTGTATATCTAAGTTAATTGCTAGTTTTGACTCAATTTACACTTCTACAAAAGTGATTGGTGTTCTACTTCTATTTTACTCTTTTGTTTGCAAGTATACAGCTAAGGACAATATTTTTGGTTTTGAGTTTTTCAAATGATTAAAGGGACTATGATCGTGACTTCTACCTAGGTCGTTATCTAATGGGTTGTAAATTCCAGGGCAATCTTGATTAGTCGGGGTCGTAATATAACAATCACACCCGGGTACTCACTCTATACCTCTTAGTAGTTTGAGTGATTTTGCCCAATTTGGCCTTCTCAAGTCCAAATGGGTATTTGCACAAAACAAGTGATGTTAGCTCAAGTCGGGTATTACAATCTCTAGGTTTAACCCTTTAATTGGGGCTATTAATTTCTTGAGTTCACCCCAATTCCTTGTCATCCAAGTTTTTCTAGACTTAGTCCCTCTTTCTCAAGTAGAGACTAAGTCATTTAGGCATGAATCAATGTTTGCAACCATTAATTCTTGAGTTCTAGCAAGAACTAGGTTAAATATCACTAACCCAATCACAAACAAGCCCTAAATTAAACACCCATCAAATATCCACACTCGGGTTGCGTCACAACCCTAGCTAAAGATTTAGCTACTCATGAAAAATGCAGAAATTAAAGAAGAATTGAAGATAGAATCCATAATATTTGATTATGGGATGAAATTCTAGTGTTTAGAGACAAATCTAGTGCAAAATTACTAAAAGCAGTAAAAGAAAACGATACAGGTGCTCCTCTATAACATAACTTAACCTAACAATGATAAAAAGCCCTATTTATACTAAGCTGAAAATATCGGACAAAAAATGCCCCTGCAGAGGTTGTGCATCCGCATAATTCTGAGTGCGGCCGCACACTTGCTTCTGCGGCCACACAATTATAGTGTGGTCTGCATTCCTTGAACTTGAGCTCTGGATTTTGCTGGACTTCTGCAGATCGCACAATTCTGAGTGCGACCGCGCTCTTGATTATGCGGCCGCATAAAAATGATGCGGTCCGCACTCCTTGACTTTGGACTTGAACCCAACTCTCTGATTCTTCATTTCTGCTGACCACACAGTTGTGAGTGCGACCGCACTTGACTTCATGCGTCCGCACAATTTTGGTGCGGTCCGCACTCCTTCAGCTTACTTAAATGACAAGTCTCTAAATCTTCTCTTCTACGACCGCACTAGAATTATGCGGTCCGCACAATTGGTCTTTTTACCCTATTTTGGTTCTTGTTCACTTTTGGCTCCTTTATGAGTTGATTTTGATTCCTTTGGCTCATATTGCAACATTCCTGTAAGAAAACACATTTAATTAGTTTCGGGAATACCTTTAAGCATTTTGAGCTAAAACACAAGTAAAAGAGTGCAAATAAGCGGTCAATATCCCTACTTAACACTCAACTTGAAACCTTAGACTCAAGGGTCTGTCTCTAAACCTCCAGCCTCTCGTCAACACCTCCTCGTGTCTCTTGAATCAGAACTATATCATCAGTAAGTAACATACACCATGGCACCTCCCTTTGAATATGGTGCGCCAGTGCGTCCATCGCCATTGCAAATAAGAAAGGGCTAAGTGCAAATCCTTGGTGTAAACCCATCACCACCAGAAAATGGTTCGAGTCTCCTCCTACTGTCCTAATCCGAGTCTTGGATATGATAAATGGCCAAAAGTGCATGATTTTGAGTGTATTTTTATCTTATTTGTCGTGTGAGTTGCGGGTGATTACATGATATTTGAAGTGAATTATACTCATTACGTATTTTTTATTTGTAGGAGTGAGCTTGAATGATAATGGAGCAAAAGATATCAAATTATTGCAAAATAAGGAGAAAATTGGAAGGATTGGGAGCTCGTCTATTCTCGTGCGTGGCACAAAAACGGACACGAAAAAGGAGAAAAGTGAAGGCACAAAACAGCAAAGCGAAGCAAAAACACGGATCGCTTCGCGAAATGGAAGAATTTCAAAAGCTGAATCCGCGTCAAAGGGCGCTTGACGCGCGAAGGCAGACGCGAATTCCGGCTTCTCCCAACCGAAGTTGGATTGGAAAATTTCGCCCTTTAGCAACCCTAAGTAATATAAATACATCAAATAACGACTGTTCAAGGGTTAAATAACATCTTTGAAGGCAAGAACAAGCAAGCAGTAAGACGAAAGATTCGGAAACGAGTTTTTATCTTTCTTCTTCCCTTTTTCTATTATTGGTGATGAATTCTTATATTGTAGTTGTGAAAACAATTATGAGTATCTAAACTCTTTATTCTAGGATTTTATGGAACCTCTTGGAGGATGAATTTTTGTTGCGTTTGATATAAGTTTGCCATTGAATTTTCTTTACTTGTTCAACTACGTGATTATTGTGGTTGATTGAAGGGCCCTCAATTGCCTATGCATATTTAGTGTGTATTACTTGGAAAAGGGTACATATTTAGGTATTTGTTGAACAACATCACTCCTAACGTATATGAGGGATCAATATGTAGGGTTTAAAGGTGAGATTAGGCATAACAAAACCTTGGTGCGATCTTAGTGAGCGGTAAACTAGTGCCAGCTAGCGTAGTTTGGAAGAATATGTCTAGTAAATTATTGTATTTTCTCGAAAGATAATTATGACACCTAAAGTGATCACGATCGTAGAGAGTATCTAGGCGAATTTATAGGAGACGTAGCAGGGAGGATTCCGATAAGATGGGAAATCGTAACCCTAAACCTTTCCAATATTGTCTACAACATTTGCTTTGTTAGTAATAAAATTACATCTTTTTATTACTTTGCTTTTAGTTAGTAAATAATCAAATCATTATTTAATATTTCTGGAAGTTGATTACTTGAATTCTTATGAAACTAGCAGTTTTGATTAGTAGGTTAATTCCATGTGGGATTCGACTTCGGACTTGTAAACCGTATTATATTTGCAATGATCGCTTAGTCCTTTTTATAAGGCATAGTTGGGCGTGATCAAATTTTAGCGCTGTTGCCGGGGAATTAACGGTATTATTGATTACAACTAGAAGAATTATTAGGATTCTTAGTTTAATCAATTTTCTTCATTTTAAATTCATTATATTGAAATTCTAACGTTTGTAGTCTTGGGTGTTACAGGTTCATGCCTAGAAACTTCTCAAGAACTGGTGATGTGGGGGACAGAGCAGATCGAACTAGACATGGGGGACGTCATAGATGACCAAAATAACCGAAACAATGGGAAGGACCTGAAAAATCCGGGTGTGGCACCTCTTGTGCCAGAAACGGACTAGTATGATTGGGCACAACCCACCACTGAAAATATGGCAACCGCAATTGTAGTCCCTCAGATACAAGTTGAGTCATTTCAAATCACAAATAACATGCTACATCTGCTGCAGAACAAGGGACTGTTCTCCAGGTCATACATTGAAGATCCACAACAGCATCTGAAAAACTTTCTGTCAATTTGTGTCACTCAAAGGCAATCGAATGTGACACCGGAAGCAATCAGACTGTTATTGTTTCCATTCTCAGTGACTGGAGAAGCTCAAACTTGTCTTAATTCGCTCCCCATAAACTCCATCACCACTTGGGAGGAGTTAGTCAAGCAGTTTTTGAACAAGTTCTACCCAACAAATAAGACTGCCAAGCAAGTTGATGAGACATTGAGCTTCAGGCAGAAACCAACTGAAACACTACAAGAAACGTGGGAGAGGTTCAAAGGGATGCTAGTTAAGTGTCCACATCACAACATTCCAGATAAGATGTTGGGGAAAAGGTTCTACATGGGATTGGCAGATAGCTTGAATGCCAATGTTGATGCTTCAGCAGGGGGAGCATGTTTGAGCAAATCATTTAGAGAGTGTAAGGTCCTGCTAGATAAAATGGCTCAAAACTCAAGATGGATGACAAGAGACACTACAATCAACCCTGTAGTTCACTCAATAGCTTTGGACCCAAACAACTCCATAGCCAAGAATATGGCCACTCTGATGACGCAAATGAGTACCCTCCAAAGAAGAATGATGAATCAGGCCAGAAGCAGGTACACATAGTTGACATGACAAATGGAGGATTATGCACACCATGCATTAATCAGCTATATGTGTGCTCCTGGAGTGGTGAGAGTGACAATCAGAACTATCAAGAAAATATGAACTATGTGGGCAACTATGGAGGCCAGAGACAAGGTGGTCAGACTTGGGGACAACAGAATCAACAATATAGGCAAGCACAACAACAATACAACAATAATAAGAGTCCTGGAGCTGCACGACCACATGGTCAAGCTGTGCCTTATCAAAAGCAACAAGGGTACGATCAGCAGAATCAACAACTAGCTTATCAACAAACCTCAATAGCAACAGATAGTGCAACAAGATGATGGGTTGTTTGAAATAAAAGGAATGTTGCGACAACTCATTGGGTCCAGCAGGAAAATGGAAGAAAAGGTCAACCTGATGCAAGAAAAGGCACACCAGATGCACGAAAAAAGTAGTATCACATGACTCAGCTATCAAGGGCATTGCAATTAAACTAGGGAAAATATCCATTGCCCTTAACAATCGTCCTCAAGGGACATTAACTGCGGACACATATGTTACCCCGAAAGAGCAGGGCCCGAAAGAGCTGATAACTGTGAGTCTAAGAAATGCTAGAGATCTTCATCTAGAGCAAGAAATTGCTCTCGAAAGCTGACCAACTGAGATACTTCTGCCAGTACCAATTGACGTAGATAAGTCAACTGAGCTAACAAAAGTAAGGGTGCAGCCAACCCAAGAGGAACTAAACAAAGAAGAAGAGGTTGCAAAGGATATTGAGAAAGTGTAAGATAAGGCATTAGAAAAAGTTCTTGAGCAGGATCTAACTCAAGCCACAAGAAAGAAGCGACCTCCAACACCCTTCCCGCAGAGGTTGGCTAAATATCAGAAGGAAGCAGTACAAAAATTCATGGAAATGTTGAAGCAAATTCAGGTAAACATTCATCTAATTGATGCTTTGAGGGAGATGCCGGTTATGCAAAAATGATGAAGGACTTGATGTCACGAAAGTTCGACTTTCAAGACTTGGAAACTGTGACATTGACTCAGACCTGTAGTGCTGTTGTGACAGAACCTACAACTATGAAGCTATTCGACCCTGGAAGCTTCACAATTACATGCACCGTAGGCAGCTATGCATTCACCATACCATTGTGTGATTTGGGGGCGAGCATAAATCTAATTCCATTGGCTATCTATAATAAGATAGGCATTGGAAGAGCAAGTCCCACATCCATGTTACTACAGCTAGCTGACCAAACGGTGGAAATGCCATCAGATATACTTGACGATGTACTTGTGAAAGTTGGAAAGTTTGTGTTTCCAGCATATTTTGTCATTCTGGACTGCTAGGTTGATGAGGAGATTCCCAT
Source organism: Nicotiana knightiana (assembly GCA_005239525.1). Classification (NCBI taxonomy): domain Eukaryota; kingdom Viridiplantae; phylum Streptophyta; class Magnoliopsida; order Solanales; family Solanaceae; genus Nicotiana; species Nicotiana knightiana. Next base: position 25,538 of record ML403189.1, read on the forward strand.
AATTTTGGGAAGGCCGTTCTTGGCTACAGGAAGAGCTATGATTGATTGTGAAACTAGGGAGCTGAAGATGATGCTGAATAATGAAGAAATAACATTTAATGTGCAAAAGTCTATGCGGCGACCCAGTGAGTTTGCAAATTGATCTTTGATAGAAGCTGTGGATGTGATCATGGAGGAAGATGATGAGGCACTTAATGCAAATGACCCTCTTGCATCTTGCCTCTTGAACTTAGAAGAGGTAAATAGTGAGGACTTCGCGGAGTGGGTGTTGGCTCTTGAAGGCCAAGGGGACTGGAAAAGAGAGCTCGAATTCGAGTATTTACACTTAGAAGAAACAAAGATCCCTCTAGCTAAGCCATCAATTGAAGAGCCACCATGATTGGAACTGAAACCGCTACCACCTCACATCAGATATGCTTTCTTGGGACCTAACTCAACTTTACTTGTTATTATCTCATCTAGTTTGTTAGATGTGCATGCAGAATTTTTTTTGCAGGTGTTAATAGAGTGCAAGACTGCAATTGGTTGGACCATTGAAAATATTAAGTGTATCAGCCTGGACTTTTGTATGCATAAGATTTTACTGGAAGATGGGCACAAACCTTCCAAAGAACATCAAAGAAGGCTGAACCCCAACATGAAAGAAGTCGTGAAGAAGGAGGTGATCAAGTGGTTAGATGCAGGATCATCTTCCCCATCTTTGACAGCAACTGGGTTAGCTCAGTTCCGTGTGTGACAAATAAAGATGGAATGACTGTGGTGCAAAACAAGGACAATGAGTTGATCTCAACAAGAAGAGTCATGGGATGGAGAATTTGCATGTACTATAGAAGATTGAACAAGGCCTCCCAAAAAGACCATTTTCCCCTGCCGTTTATTGATCAGATTCTAGATAAATTGGCAGGGAGGTCCCATTTTTGCTTTTTGTATGGATACTCGAGGTATAACCAGATCTCTATTGCCTCGTAAGATAGACAAAAAATGTCGTTCACTTTTACATATGGTATCTATGCCTTTCGGAGAATACCGTTTGGCCTATGTAATGCACCCCCCACATTCCAAAGGTGCATGATGGCCATCTTCACATATATGGTGTAGGACATAATGGAGGTTTTCATGGATGACTTCTCAGTGGTAGGGAACTCATTCGATGATTGCCTTATGAACTTGGAAAGAGTATTGAAGAGGTGTATGGAGACTAATATGGTATTAAACTGGGAAAAATGTCATTTCATTGTACAAGAAGGTATAGTCTTGGACCGTGCTAAGGTTGATGCAATTGAAACGTTACCTCCACCTACTTCCATAAAAGCCACAAGAAGTTTCCTTGGTCACACCGGCTTCTACAGGTGGTTTATAAAATATTTTTCAAAAGTTGTTAACCCTTTATGTAATTTGCTTGAAAAAGATCACCCCTTTGTGTTTTCTGATGACTGCACGGTAGATTTTGAGGAGTTGAAGAAGAGGTTCGTGACTGCACCAATCATAATGGCACCTGACTGGGAGCAAGCTTTTGAGCTGATGTGTAATGCAAGCGACTATGCTGTGGGAGCAGTTCTTGGGCAGCGAAAAGATAAAGTCATGCATCTAATCTACTACACAAGTAGAGCCTTAAGTGGTGCCCAACTAAATTACACAGTGACCGAGAAGGAGATGCTAGCAGTGGTGTTCACATTTGACAAATTCAGGTCATACCTGATAGGCTCGAAGGTAATTGTTTATACTGACCATACTGCTCTCAGGTACCTAATTGAGAAGAAGGAGTCAAAGCGGCACCTGATTTGATGGGTGCTACTGCTAAAAGAATTTGACTTGGAAATCCGTGTCCGAAAGGGAAATTGAACCAAGTGGCTAATCACTTGTCTAGGCTGGAAGGAGCAGAGAAGAAGGTTGATGTGGAAGAGATTGTGGAGACTTTCCCGGATGAACAACTGTTGGCCACGAGCCTTGAGTGTTGATACCCATTTTTTCCCTATTATATTTTCAAAATTGCATATATACCTTCAAACTATGCATTACCATCAATTAATATTTTTCCATAATTTCTGCATTTTAAGGATTTTAATTAATTTATCCCAGTATTTTTATTTATATAAATAATCATTAACTGCATTACGAATGACTTTATAATAATTTCATGGATTAATTTTGCTACTTATATTTATACTAAGCCTAATTGTTTTATAAATAGCCACATTTATATTTTTTGGGTTATAATTGCAATTATAGCCCATGCATGCATTATTACATTTATTTACCAGAAAATAACTTGTTGTATTTTTACAATATTGAATAATTATTTTAAAACATTTTTGTGCATGAAAATCATTTTTTATAATCCGTTAATTATTTTTATAAATTACTTTTGTCAACTTATTGGGTAGCCTTTTAATTCCTTTAATTTTTCGGACCTAACCACTATACATCAGCCCAAATCCCTTAATACACCAGCCCAATTCACCCTTAGCCCAACCTATACCTGCCCGACCCAATAACCTCATTTAATCGTGGCTGTTGATCCTTTAGATTAACGGTCCACAACATTACTTGCCATTTTAATTCACCAACAACCCAAACCCCCCCTTCACTCTTTCATTTCCATCGTCGCTGGTTCCCTAACCTCTCCCATTCACTCTCAACTCACCCCTAACCCTAATCGTCGTCACCGGCGAAAAGCTCCCATCTATGGAGTTCTCATGCATTCTCCGACCACTACTAGCTTTTTATGCTTCTTGTCTGTTTGATTTCATGGATCTTTGAGAAAATCTCATGGAGATCCAACCTGTTCTTGCCGGAAACTTGCTTACCGGCATGTCTAAGGCCATTTTTCGTTTGTGAGTATGGATTTCCTCTTGCTTTTAGTATGAGTTCATGGGTTTTGGCCGAGTTTCTTCATCTCTACTATTTCTGAAAAACCCTAGTTTCACTACTATTCGAATCTGTTCAGATCTTTATAGATCTGAAGTGATTCGAGTATTATCAGGGGTTCTCCTTTGAAAGTATTTTGTTTTAGTTAACTGCTTCGATTTTATTCACTCTTTCTGAAACATGGGTTCTTCCCAGACTCATCTTTAAAAGATTTTCTGCTTTCAATGATTAATCTAGCCATCTCTTTACGTGTTTGGTTAATCTTCGCATGTATGCTCGAACCCTAGATGTTTCTAATGGTTACACTGATTTCTTCTATTACTATATTTATTTCAGTGAATCAGTCGTATTAATTGATTCTATTTAGGGACTTGAACGATTTTCCCTGTTAAAATCAGTATTCTGTGGGGTTTTTAGTTGATTGAGTTCTATTAGGGATTTGAACAACCTTTCTTGTTAAAATCCGTATTGTTTGAGATTTCTACTGATTGATTCCCATTAGGGATTCGAATGATTGTCTTGTTAAAATCCATATTTGCTGGGATTTTTACTTGTTTCCTTATTTTGTGACCTTGATTGATTATACTTGCCTTAATTAATTATCAGTACAGTTTGGGATTTGACTGACTCCCTATATGGTAATGATCTCTTACCTTAGTTGAGCCCTAGTTCTGGCCGTTACCTGACTCTCCCCAATTTAAGGGGGTCTCTTCCGGATTTCTCTATAGGAATTGATTCCCTAATTGGATGATTGATTTTATATGATTACCCTTGTTTTACAAACTGTGATTTCCTCTTTACCTTGTTTGTTTTACCTCCCTAAGTGCTACATATACACTCTCATTCTGATTCTTCAAACGAACAATAGTTCACAGAAAACAAACACTCATGCACATACTTTTCTCTCATCTCTCTGCTACTTGTGCTCATTGCTTGTGTGAAAGCCAAGGTTAGACTATTGAATATTACCTACTATATCTTCTGTTTGCTTCCTTTAACTGGTATGTTTCTACTCCTAATGTCATTCATTATACTATGAAGTTCAAATCTGTGTGCTTCCTGTTGCTTTACTTTTGTTAAGCCCATATCTCTTCTGTACTAGTTTAACTACTACATGTTTAACTCTGTGTCCTTTCCTGTTACTGTCTTCATCAACATGTTTACTCCTGTTTGAGTTTCATTCTTCCTGTTTATTGTTTCAACCAACATGTTTACTTTTGTTGATCACTTTAATTAACATGTTTATTTCTGTGTTCAAATTCTAATCTTTCCTGTTTATTGTTACATGTTTACTTCTGTGTTTAAGGTTCAATCTTCCATGTTTATTGCCTTAAGCCAGCATGTTTACTTTGTGTTTCAGACTCCTATTTTTCTGTCTAATTGACTTCAATTGGTATGACCAATTCCTGTTCCCAACCCCTGTTCCCTTTTTGTGTAATTGTTTGTTCTCAGCATGTTGTATGCTCACCTAAGGTTAATTAATAAACTGAGTTGAATCTGGGAAATATAAAGCTTTGTTTGAAACCTTGTGACTGTGTTTCTATTTGCTGTTGTTTGCTGAACCTTTGTTTTCTTATAATGTTTCCAAACTGTTTTTCACTCCTATGTTTTCACTTCTAAACTACTCACTCCTAAAGTGTTTTTACTTCTAAACATATTCTCACTTCCGAACTGTTTTACTTCTGGACTGTTTTCCCAAAACTGGTTCCACTATGTCAAACACTCTCACTTCTACTCTTAGATTACTTAAGTTCTGCCCCTCCAGTGTGTGTACTGCCTAGGAATCCATAAGATTCCTCCGAACTCTGACACATTGGGGGCGGACTCTTCCACACTGCACGATAACTGTTTTCCTTAAAGGATCTAGGTGTAAGCATTGCCCGGGGTCTCTGAGGCCCTTGGGAACTTTGACACACCAAGATACCCCTATTGGACATTATGAGACTATGTCACCTTGAACTGTTTGAAGGCCTGGTATTTCCAGGTTCACTTTGGGCTAGCATAACTTTTATTTATTATGTAATGGTATGTAATAATGATCCTTGTAAATAGATATTGGGGATATTAATAAAAGGGGGAGAATTTTCATATAATTTTTGTGGGGGCATTCGGGTAGAAATCATGCTCTTAGGGTTACTATGACTATTCGCTTGCATTAGGAATCATGCTCTTAGGATCATTTATGCATTAAAGAACATGTTCATAGGAATCATGTCGTTTGTTCTAAAATTTCGGATTTTCTAAATAATGATGCATGCATCATGCCTGCTTAGAAATCCTATCACTAGGTTGTTATTAATTCTGCCTAATAATCATGTTCATAAAGTTCTCCTTTGTGCATTAGAAAACATGTTTTAGGACTTTTATTGTACTCGCCTGAATACTACGCCTATGTCTAGATAGTATAAAAGGCAGTCCCAACACCTAGATATCATGCTTATATATATAAATGTATAAAACCAGTTCTGTAATGTTCATCACCTAGACAACATGCCTATTGGACATCATGAACTCAAACTGCCTGTTTAAAATCGCTTGTTAGTATTAAAATTCTGATTAACATTTAGATATCATGTTTATAGGACATCTCGAATCCACACCTAGGCAAGCCTGTAGGGTAATGGAAATCTTGCAAATGGTAAAATTATGCTTTGTTTAATTATTTGTGAACTGCCCAGATTCAGCAGGTCCTAAAATAAGTAGGCAAACTGATTAGGTTTCTACCACTTTGCCTTAACACAATACTGCATATTCTCTGCTTGTCATGCTCACCTAGATATCCTGTTCTGGGACTTTTCTGAAACATCTGAAATCTTGGTGTTTGAGACGTGCTAATTATCTATTTATTTGTGGAGGTAAACATGAGCCCCCTTAATTGTTATTTACTTGACAGTCCTATATGTTCTTTGTTGTCGCTTAGATTTTATCCTTTAAGCACCCCAGGAGAGTCTCGAACTGCCATAAATTAGAGGTCCTAAATACCTCCAGGGCCATAAGGAAGGGACGAGTAATGCACGAATAGAGTTCGTCTAGTTAAAACCTCTTATAACCGCTAAGGGGAGTGTAATTGGGTAGTAAAGGATATGATGACCTGTGCGTTAATGTCACGTGTAGCCCTTCTAGTTGAGGAAGGTTTACCTGGTATTGCACAAATGTGATCCTATAGGCTAATAAACCTAGGAACTCCCTTATTTTTTTTAATAATCTCTATGTGTTTAAATTGTTTTATTTTCTTAATGACTAATTCAAAATGAGTTTGGTCGGGACCCACCGTTGTGGACCTTGAGCGGTGCCTAACACCTTTCCCTCAATGTAATTTCAAGCCCTTACCCAATCTCTGGTAACGCAAATCGGTTTATATCAGTTACTTGCGTTAGGGAAACCTTAATCCGTTAGGTGGCGATTCTTCAAATCCCATATCCTATCCCAAAAGGAAAAGGAGTTGTCCCAAAATGTCGAAACCCCGACTCCGCGAGGAAAAAGGGGGGCGCGACAACATGGCGACTCTACTGGGGACTTTAAGCTTTTACCATAGCAAACTTGTTTTTTGTAAATTAGTCTTAAGCATGCTTCTTTTTTGTTAATAAATGCACACCCTTTTCCTTTCCCCTTATGTGAATTTTATTGCCCATTTTGAGCATTTATGATTTCCTTTACTGCAGAAACTGACTTATTTCCTTGTTTTCCTTTCTTAAACGTCTTTCAATAATTAAATACCATATTTATTATTTTCGTAACGTGCAAATACGTGACAACATGCTATTTACTACTTCATAAATCATGCTCAACATCATATTTCACTCGTGCATAATCAATCCTATAGCAATACTTGATGATTGGTTGTGCTCTTCCCGGATATCACCCTTTAAATTCGGAAAGACTTATTTGCGATAAAACTAGTCGATCAGTGGTGCAATCAACGGTTCCGTAACTTTCCCCCTCAAGTTGTCCTCTTAAGGGTACCAGTCTAGACCCCCATAGCAACCTTACTCTGATTATAGCTGTACATGCATCATGGTCAAATCTAGCCGGGTAAATACGTCGTCCACATAATAACCCTTTAAGACAAACCTTATCCAAAGTCCACCGGGGTTTCCATAATCCCAACGGACGCAACCACGTTTTGTGCATTAATTTTGGAGAACTAAATACCAATATGCTAATCATGGATATATAAATAGTCGAATCTGGAGGCACGAGGTCCCCAGGTTCAGCATGGTCCGTAGTATACCACCACTACTAGTAGATTGGTGGGAAGATCTTTCCTCAAGTGATAAAAAATATGTGAAGAAGGTCTTGGGAAATTTGCCTTCTCTGTTAGACATCCAACCAAATAACATGTTGATAGAAGCTGCAGCCATGTTTTGGGATCGTGAAAGATCAGTGTTTCACTTCGGGGATATAGAAATGACCCCGCTCCTAGAAGAAATTGGGGGATTTGCTGGGCTACCTTGGGATAACCCTGGGCTATTGGTACTGAAAAATCGCACTGGTAGGAGATTTCTAAAAATGATGGGTCTGAAAAGAAATCCGATTTGGAGTGCTTAAAGAAATCTTATATACCATTTGACTTCTTGTATGAAAGATACGGTCATAGAAAGTCCTACCGTATTTTCCATGATGATTTTTCCATCACTTCCTTGAGTCATATTCACCGCAGAGTTTTCGTGTTCATTGTTTGCTTCTTGGGTATGATAGTGTTCCCAACGAAAAGGGAAAGAATTCACACTAGACTGGCTTATCGAGGGACAGACATACACCATAGTCCCTATGATTATAGCTGATATCTACCGGGCCTTGGACCACTTCCAGAAAGGGTCCAAACATTTCGAAGGCTGCAATTTGCTGCTGCAGTTGTGGTTAATGGAGCATCTCCAAAAGGGTCAATATCACCAGGAGTTTCTACGAAGGGCGTGGAATGACCATATTGCCTTCCATCACCCTAAACGGATGACTTATATTCCGGACAAGTTTGCTCAACCAGAGAGTGCTAAGGAATGTGTGGAATCACGAACTGTCAGAATGCTGAAGAAGGCGAGGGAGGACATCTAGCAAGAGTATACCTGTTGTTGGGAATGCGCGAACTGGGGAACCTGGTCAATGGAGTTAGGAAGATCAAGCCCGGGGAAGGTCCTTCTGGGACCAAGTAGATTACATTTATTTGTTTCTCTAGATGTAATAAGGCCAAGTGCCAGTAATGACTTATCTTTTATTATCTTAGTATCGTTTTGGGATTCGTCTGGCTTTATATTAATGAAATGAGGCATTTATTGTCATCTAAGTTCTCCAAAAAAACTTGTCTCTAGGCCTACCTCGGGCACAATGAGGCTCCCGAAATAGGACGTGAATTTACATTCCGCAATATGTGTTTAAATATTGCAAATATTCTTTTCAGAACTCTTACTGACTTGACTACCTTTTGTTTTTCTTTCTTTATTTATTTTGATTATTCCCATTCCCCAAAGGTTGGTTCGTGCATACTGGCATCATCAAATTATCATACTAGATCCAGGGGCCTTCCGCATTCTCCTCCTCCAAGTCAAACAAAAGGCAAAGGAAAAGCAAAGATGGATGATTTGAACGGCACTAGAAAAGAAAACAATGCACATGTTGAACATGCAGAAGCTTCTGATGGCCGAGGTACTCAAGCCCCGAATGATGTGGTATCACGACTTGAGCAGAAAATACTAGAACTCCAGGGTGAGCTCGAGCAGGTCTGGAACTTAGGAAATCTATCCCTCACACTCAATATCCCAGATGTCAACCATTCAAACACTCAGAACCCTGCACCACCTCAGAACACACCCAACAAGCGCCTACAAAATCCTCCCAACACCTCACCATTACACAACCCCACCACAGAATCAAACTATTCCTCCACAATATCAACAAAACATCTACCATACTCCACAAAATGCCCCACCAATCATTCCCGAACCCCAGAACTCCACCAATAATCACCATTATACCCAAACTCCCGGTCACCAAAACAACCCTATATATTTGGAAACCCTACCTCACTCAACTCAACCCGTATCCTATACACCCGAATCCAATGAGAAGGACCTGCTCATTTAGAATATGGTTGAAGAGCTCAAGAAGTTGACAAGTCGGGTTCGAGGCGTCGAAGGAGGCAAAGGGATAAAAGGTCTGAATTATGAAGATCTATGAATACAACCAGATGTAGAACTACCGGAAAATTACAAACCTCTCAAGTTTAAAATGTTTGACGGAGCAGGTGATCTAGGGTTCACTTGAGGACTTATTGTGACAAGCTTGTAGGGGTCGAAAAACATGAAAGGATCCGAATGAAGATTTTCATGAGGATTCTTACAGGAGATGCTTTATACTGGTACATCAGCTAGGATCCTAAGAAGTGGGCCAACTGGGTGAGTATGGCGTGTGACTTCATGGACAGATTCAGGTTTAACACGGAGAGCGCCGGATGTCTTCTACATTCAGAACTTAAAGAAGAGGCCCACTGAGACCTTCCATGAGTATGCCACTTGTTAGAGGTCAGAAGCAGCCAAAGTCCGGCCGAAATTGGACGAGGAATAGATGAACAAATTCTTCGTCAGAGCACAGGATCCGCAATACTATGAAAGATTGATGGTTATTGAAAACAACAAGTTCTCCGATATCATCAAACTCGGAGAAAGGATTGAAGAGGGCATTAAAAGAGGTATGGTGACAAACTTTAAGGCATTGCAGGCCACAAACAAAGCACTGCAGTCAGGGGGTATATCGAAGAAGAAAGATGCGGGAACAGTAATGGTCGCCCAAGGACCCAAAACTCCACTTGTATATCAAACCTCCCCACTTACATACCAAGCACCTCCACCCACATATCAACCATCACCTCTCAGATATTCCCAGTCACCCACTGCTTATTACACATATAATTCCCAACCCTCTCACTTTCAGTCACCTCCAACTCATCCAAACTACCCAAGACCTCGGCCTAACTTTGACCGCAGAGTACCTAAACAATACACTGCCATTTCCTAACCCATTGACGAGCTGTATGAAAGGCTGAAGGCTGCTAGCTACATCACTCCTATACCTGCTGCGAGTGTGGAGAATTCATCCCAATGGGTCAACCCAAATAAGACCTGTGCATATCATTCTGGCATGAAAGGACACACCATTGACGAGTGCCGAACACTGAAGGATAATATCCAGACCTTGATTGATAATAAGGTCATTCAGGCCAAAGAAGCTACACCCAACATCTGCAATAACTCCCTCCCGGATCATAGGGGTGAAGGTATCAATGTGATAGAGACCGATGAGGAATGGGATCCCGAAAGATCAATTGGACTTATCAAAGAGGGTGACAATCCTAAGAAACCCGCAGTCACGGTCAATCCTATTATCGTACAAATACAACCTCCAATGGAGGTTGAGGTAGCTGCATCAGTTCCATTTGAAGTTGAGATATCACCCCTCGCAGATATGCATGTTCCATTCAAAGTGGAAGTAGCCACACCTTTCACAGTGCCATTGTCAACCACACCGCCTTTCGACACCAAGGCTTTACCCTGCGATTATGTGGCCGAAGCTAGAAGAAGAGGAAAGATCAAAATAGAAGAATCTAACGCTGCGCAAGGAATGACCAGAACAGGAAGAGTCTATACACCAGAGAATTTGGGATAATACAGTAATCAGGCTTCTAACAAACCGCCCGTTATTGAAACAAACCCAGATGACCTTTGGAGGAAAGTGCAAGAAAGGGAGTATTCAGTCACCGATCATTTAAACAAGACTCCTGCTCAGATATGTATCCTGTCACTGTTACAGAATTCAGAACTACACAGGAATGCTCTCTTAAAAGTGTTGAGGCATATGTACCTAACAACATCACTGGCGGGAAAATGGCCAATATGGTGGGACAGGTGCTGGAAAGTCACAAAATCACCTTCCACGAGGATGAGCTGCCACTCGAGGGTTTGAGTCATAACAGGGCACTGCACATTACCGTGCAATGTGAGGACAATTTTGTTGCCAGAATTCTGATAGATGGGGGATCCAGTCTCAATATTTGCCCACTGACAACACTGAAGAGGTTGGGCAAAGACTTGTATGAAATACGAGAAGGGACTATGAATGTGAAGGCATTTGACGAGTCTCAGAGAGCTACCATTGGAGAGATCAATCTTTTTCTACAGATGCGGCCTACATGGTTTGATGTCGAATTCCATCTGCGGGATATATTTGCATCATACAATTTGTTGTTGGGACGAACCTGGATACATGCCACTGGGGCTGTAGCGTCAACTTTGCATCAAGCAATGAAGTTCGAGTGGAACCACAAAGAAGTGATTATCCATGGAGACGGGAGCAACCCTATTTACACCCGTCAGACCATCCCGGTGGTTGAAAATAGAAGAAAGTGGTGGAGTAGAAAGATAGAAAGTATGCTAGCATGGAGAGGATATGAACCCGACAAGGGTCTTGGCAAAAATCTTAAGGGTATCTCAAAACCAATACAGCTAAAGCGCAATGGTACCACTTTTGGACTAGGATATCAATACACCTGGCAAGAGTTTCAAGACTGGTCACCACCATGCGTGGTCCTTACTATCCGCTTGAGCAGCCTATACCGTACCTGAATCAGACTTTCCAGGAGACCGACATCATCTGAGGATCAGAGGAGGAAGAAGCATTTGCCGCCTTGAGGAACCTATTCCTGGAGGATGAGAACATGGATTGTTGTGTAATTTTTAAGGAGGAGGAGGAGGAAAGGCCTACCATCAGAGCTGTGGAACGAGGACCATTCCTCAAGAATTGGATTATCAGACCATCCAGGGCCCGACGAGTCCCGGGGTAGCAAGGTTGAACAACATTATTTTATTTTTCTGAATGATGATTTCCCTTTCTGCATTTTGTTTAAAATAATGTTTTCAATATTCCAAAACGCTATTTTAATTATTGAAAACAACATTTGTTTGACACTTTCAATGAATTAAGTATTACCATTACCTATTCTCTCTCATATCTTTATCTATACAACATTACTATTTCCTATCTCGATGAACTGGCAACTGTGACATGTAATGAGGCAACACAACAAAAGGATAGTGATTCAGAAGAAGAGGATGTCATACCCGAGGAAATTGTCAGAGAAGTGGAAGACTTTGAGAACAAGCCTAAGTCCAACCTGCACGAGACTGAAATAATCAACTTAGGAGATTCCGAAACTATCAAGGAGACCCGCATCAACATTCATTTGTCGCCGTTAGAGAAAGAGGAGTACACTCAGTTCTTGAAAGAGTATGAGGATGTCTTCGCATGGTCGTACGACGACATGACTGGATTAAGTACATCTATTGTGGCTCACAAGTTTCCCACAAACAAGTGAAGCAGAAACTTAGGAAATTCAAGCATGATATGAGTCTGAAAATCAAAGAGGAAGTTATTAAGCAAATTAAGGCCAAGGTCCTCAGGGTAGTGGAATACCCAACCTGGTTAGCCAACATCGTGCCAGTACCGAAGAAGGATGGGAAGGTTAGAATATGTGTCGATTATCGAAATCTCAACAGAGCCAGCCCAAAGGATGATTTCCCACTCCCAAACATACACATCTTAACTGACAGTTGTGCCAAACATGAACTCCAATCCTTTATAGATTGTTTCGTCGGTTACCATCAAATTTGGATGGACGAGGAAGACGCTGAGAAGATATCTTTCATTACACCCTGTGGGGTATACTATTACAAGATGATGACGTTAGGGCCTAAAGAACGCTGGGGCCACCTACATGAGGGCCATGACTACTATCTTTCATGACATGATACATAAAGAGATTGAGGTGTATGTGGAAGTTCATGTCATCATTAAATCCAAGAAGGCCACAGATCATATAACAAACTTGAGGAAATTCTTCGACAGACTGCGGAAGTACAACCTGAAGTTAAACCCCGCAAAACGTGCATTCGGGGTTCCTGCCGGAAAGTTATTGGGATTCATCGTCAGCCGCCAAGGGATAGAAGTGGATCCGTCAAAATTCAAAGCCATCCAAGAGCTACCACTGCCAAATAGTAAGAATGATGTAATGAGTTTCTTGGGAAGGCTAAACTACATCAGCCGGTTCATAGCCCAATCCACAGTTATATGTGAGCCAATTTTCAAGATGTTGAAGAAGGATGTTGCAACTAGTTGGACCGAGGATTGTCAAAAGGATTTTGACAAAATCAAGGAGTAATTATCAACATCACCACTCTTGGTCCCGTCAGAGCTAGGTAGACCATTCTACTCTACCTTGCAGTGCTAGATGGAGCTTTCAAATGCGTTCTGGGGCAGCACGACGAGACAGGGAGAAAAGAACAAGCTATCTACTACCTGAGTAAGAAGTTTACCCCCATGAGGCATGGTAATATTTGCTGGAGCATACCTGCTGCTCTTTAACCTGGATAGCTCAGAACATGAGGCATTACTTCTGTGTCTGTACTACATACCTCATATCGAGAATGGATCCTTTGAAGTATATCTTTCAAAAAACTTATGCCCACCGGCAAGATGGCTAAATGTCAAATCCTGTTGAGCAAATACGACATTGTCTATGTAACTCAGAAAGAATTCAAGGGACATGCACTAGCCGATCATCTTGCTGAAAACCCTGTAGAAGGAGAATACGAACCCCCGAAAACGTATTTTCCCGATGAAGAGGTACTATTCGTGGGAGAAGACATTGCTGAGTCCTATGACGGTTGGAGAATGTTCTTTGACGGAGTGGAGGATTTTAAAAGAGTCGGCGTTGGAGTCGTTTTGGTATCGGAAAATGGGCAGCACTATCCGGTATCTGCGAAACTCAGATTCCCCTACACAAACAACATGGCGGAATACGAGGCTTGCATATTAGGACTTAACATGGCTGTTGACATGAACATTCAGGAGCTGATGATGATTGGTGATTCAGATTTTCTTGTGCACCAGGTACAAGGAGAATGGGAAACCAAGAATTCCAAGGTATTACCATATCTGCATCATGTGCAGGAATTGAGGAAAAGGTTTACAAAGATAGAGTTTTTACATGTTCCTAGAATTCAGAATGAGTTTGCCGATGCATTGGCCACTTGGTCATCAATGATACAACATCCAGACAAGAACTTCATTGATCCTATCCCAGTAAGGATCCATAGTCAGTCGGAATATTGTGCTCATGTTGAATAAGAAACATACGGGAAGCCTTGGTTCCACGACATCAAAAGGTCACTGACAAAAGGATAATACCCGGAGTATGCAAACCATACTCAGGAATGCACGCTTCGGAGATTGTCCAACAATTTCTTCCACAGTGGAGGAACCCTATATAGAAGAACTCATGATTTAGGATTATTGAGGTGTGTCGACGTGAAAGAACCTTCTAAGTTGCTAGAAGAGATACATGCCGGAACCTGCGACCCGTATATGAATGGCTTTGTCTTGGCCAAGAAGATACTCAGGGCCGACTATTTCTAGATGGCCATGGAGACAGATTGCATCCGATATGTTCAAAAATGCTACCAATATCAAGTGCATGCAGATATGATAAAAGTGCCTCCAAATGAGCTTAATGCAACAAGCTCACCTTGGCCATTCGCCACCTGGGGAATGGATGTAATTGGTCCAATCGAGCCCACCGCCTCAAATGGGCATCCATTTATCGTGGTAGCTATTGGTTACTTCACCAAATGGGTCGAAGCAACATCTTACAAAGTAGTGATTAAGAAGGTTGTGGCAGATTTTGTCCGCGACTGAATTGTTTGTCGGTTCGGAGTTCCAGGATCTATCATCACTGACAATGCCGCCAATCTCAATAGTGATATGATGAGAGCCATGTGGATACTTTCAAAATCAAGCACAAGAATTCCACAACATACAGACCTCAAATGAATGGAGCTGTAGAAGCCGCCAACAAAAATATCAAGAAGATACTGAGGAAAATGGTAGAGAATCATAAAAAATGGCACGAGAAACTACCATTCGCCTTACCGGGATACCGTACTAGAGTCCGCACGTCAACCGGGGCAACGCTCTATTTGCTGGTTTATGGTACTGAAGTTTTTATTCCCGCTGAAGTAGAGATTCCTTCCTTGAGGATCATACAAGAAGCTGAGCTCATCGACGTAGAATGGATAAAGAGCCGTTATGAGAAGCTAGCCCTCATAGACGGAAAAAAGATGAATGTGATATGTCACGGACAACTTTATCAGAACAAGATGTCCAGAGCCTTCAACAAAAGAGTCAAGCCGAGACAGTTCACACCGGGGTAGCTGGTGCTGAAGAAGATCTTTCCGCATCAGGGTGAAGCCAAAGGTAAATTCTCTCCCAACTGGCAAGGTCCTTACATGGTCCATAGAGTATTGACAGGGGAAGCCCTCATACTCGCAGAAATGGACGGAGAAGTATGGCCAAAACCAATCAATTCAGATGCAGTTAAGCAATATTATGTGTAACTGTTTATGTTTTCCGCATATGATGTATTTGAATTACGCTCGACCTGATTCCCGTTTAAGAGGGGATACGTAGGCAGCCCTGTGGGTTCGGTAACAATTCAATAAAAATCTTATTCCCCCCCCCACAATCAGAAACTGGGGCAGAATTTGAGGAGGACCCTCAAAATTCCGAAGCAAGTTCAACCGATCACAACATATACAACAGTCAGAAATATTTGTCCATCTTAACTGGGGCAGAATTTTGAGGAGGATAGCAATAGTATGACCGATCATTGTGGGTATAATGGTAGATGCCCGGGACCAAATTACTATTATTTCTTTTTCTGCTTTTGTGTTAAGCTTATCAATTTTTTTTAATAAATGATTGGCTACAAAGGGATTTTTTTTAGTGAACGTGTCAGAAGCTTACTCCTATTTTTTTTTTTTTTTTTGTAAAGTTTTTGTAAAAACGAAGAATTAAATTCGATTTTCTCTCCTATTTACTACGGCGACGAAGAATCAAATTATCACTATATTTATTCCTTTTTCTACTTCTTCTTCCAAGTGCAGGATAACCCCAAGGGGTTACGGCAAGAGAAGTCGCGATGTCTCGGATCGTGTCACAGTCACTGGTTCATCTAACCGATTTTTTTTTTAAAAAAAAACTTATTTTTTACTATGACTTTGAAAAACTATGCATGATTGATTGTGAAATAACTCTGTTTAGAAAACTCTACCCTCAATGATTTGAACAGGATCTTCAGACCGAGCAAAGCAAGTCAAGCAAGCCGACGGAGGCACGAACCGACCTCCCCTCTCACAGAACTCATAATTTTTCTTTGAACACAGGAACGAAGAATATGCACACCTCGGAATCACAACCTTCATGACAACCGCGATATTGAATCTAGTGCCCAAGAATACTCTGCTATCGTCTGCTATTTGCTTCATCTGCACGGGACTAAGCCCTGTCCCGCATATTTTCATGAGGCTAAGCCCTGCCTCCATATCTGCATAAGGCTAAGCACTGCCTTCCATCTACACGGGACTAAGCCTCGTCCTGAACCTCGCATGAGACTAAGCTCTGTATCCATATTTGCATGAGGCTAATCCCTGACTCCATATCTGCATAAGGCTAAGCACTGCCTTCCATCTGCACGGGACTAAGCCCTGTCCCGAACCTTGCACGAGACTAAGCTCTGTCTCCATTTTTGCATGAGGCTAAGCCCTGCCTCCATATCTTCATAAGGCTAAGCACTTCCTTCCATCTGCACGGGACTAAGACCTGTCCCGAACCTTGCATGAGACTAAGCTCTGTCTCTATATTTGCATGAGGCTAAGCCCTGCCTCCATATCTGCATAAGGCTAAGCACTATCTTCCATCTGAACGGGACTAAGCCCTGTCCCGAACCTTTCATGAGACTAAGCTCTGTCTCCACATTTTCATGAGGCTAAGCCCTGCCTCCATATCTGCATAAGGCTAAGCACTCCTTCCATCTGTATGGGACTAAGCCCTATCCTGAACCTCGCATGAGGCTAAGCTCTGTCTCCATATTTGCATGAGTCTAAGCCTTGCCTCCATATCTGCATAAGGCTAAGCACTTCCTTCCATCTGCATGGGACTAAGCCCTATCCCGAACCTCGCATGAGGCTAAGCCCTACCTCCATATCTGCATAAGGCTAAGCACTGCCTTCCATCTGCATGGGACTAAGCCCTGTCCCGAACCTCGCATGAGACTAAGCTCTGTCTCTATATTTGCATGAGGCTACAGCCTGCCTCCATATCTGCATAAGGCTAAGCACTGCCTTCCATATGCATAGGACTAAGTTCTGTCCCGAACCTTGCATGAGACTAAGCTCTGTCTCCATATTTGCATGAGGCTAAGCCCTGCCTCCGTATCTGCATAAGGCTAAGCACTGGCTTCCATCTGCATGGGACTAAGCCCTGTCCCGAAATCTTGCATGAGACTAAGCTTTGTCTCCATATTTGCATGAGGCCAATCATTACCTTTTTATTTTCCGAGACTAAGCACTGTCTCTCCGGCACTACCTATTTTCTCTTCTTTCGGGCTAAGCTCTGCCCTCAAATTCATACAAGACTAAGCCCTGTCTTGTCGCCTCTAGCATCATGTCTTTGCATATCATGGGCTGAAATATCGCCAACTTGTCCAAAGGTGTCATTGTCTGAAGGCATCATCCTCATATCCGGAAGACACCATGGCATGGCCTGAGGATCTCTCATATTTGCATATAATTATTCAAAGGCGTCATTGTCTAAAGGCATCTTTCTCATAGACAGAAGACACCATGTCATGGCCTGAGGATCTCTCAGATTTGCATATCATTATTCAAAGGCGTCATGGTTCGGAAGCATCATTTTCATGGCACGAGAACACCATTTCATGGTCTGCGAATCCCTCATTGAATAATTCATGGCCCAGGACGTCATCCTTAACCGTCCAAAGACAATTCTCATGGTTTGAAGGGAATCTCCATCATGTTTAAATTTCCGCACAAATATATGCTCGTAGTATCTCTTTACTTGCAAGTGACCCGATAAGCAACCGCTACCCTAACAGGAGCAATCCCGCTCCAGTTCTTTCAAATTATCTCAAACCTGACCGCTCACCATAACTATTTTTCACCTATTCCAAAACCTCGTGTCCGTTCTTGTGGTTACTTCACGGTACATTCCGCGGATAAATCCAGAACTACACACGACCTGATTCCTGTAAGACCAGGGATGTGTAGGTAGCTCAGAAACCAGAGTGCGGCCTAAATCTCTCATACCATCTCGCTCGATCACAATTGGCCATCATATCTTTACCCGACGACTCTTTTCATCCTTCTCGGGTAAAGAGGGGCAGCTGTTGATACCCAATTTTTCCCTATGATATTTTCAAAATTGCATATATACCTTCAAGACTATGCATTAGCATCAATTAGTATTTTTCCATAATTTTTGCATTTTTAAGGATTTTAATTAATTTATCCTAGTATTTTTATTTATAAGATCCATTACAAATGACTTTATAACAATTTCATGGCTTAATTTTGCTACTTATATTTATACTAAGCCTAATTGTTTTATAAATAGCCACATTTACATTTTTTGGATTATAATTACAATAACTTTGCAGTTATAGCCCATGCATGCATTATTACATTACTTTACCAGAAAATAACTTGTTGCATTTTTAAAATATTAAATAATTATTTTTAAAACATTTTTGTGCATGAAAATCATTTTTTATAATCCGTTAATTATTTTTATAAATTACTTTTGTCAACTAATTGGGTATTTAACAAATAGCTTTTTCATTCCTTTAATTGTTTGGACCTAACCACTTTACATCAGCCCAAACCCCTTAATACACCAACCCAATTCACCCTTAGCCCAATCTATACCTGCCCGACCCAATAACCCCGTTTAATTGTGGCCATTGATCCTTTAGATCAACGTTCCACAACATTACTTGCCATTTTAATTCACCAACAACCCTAACCCCCCTTCACTCTTTCATTTCCGTCGTCACTGGTTCCCTAACCTCTCCCATTCCCTCTCAACTCACCCCTAACCCTAATCGCTGTAACCGGCGAGAAGCTCCCATCTATGGAGTTCTCATGCATTCTCCGACCACTACTAGCTTTCTATGCTTCTTGCCTGTTTGATTTCATGGATCCTTGAGAAAATCTCATGGAGATCCAACCTAAACTTGCCGGAAACTTGCTTACCGGCCTGTCTAAGGCCATTTTTCGTTTGTGAGTATGGATTTCCTCTTGCTTTTAGTATGAGTTCATGGGTTTTGACCGATTTTATTCAAATCTACTATTTCTGAAAATCCCTAGTTTCACTACTATTCGAATATGTTCAGATCTTTATAGATTTGAAGTGATTCGAGTATTATCAGGAGTTTTCCTTTGAAAATCTTTTGTTTTAGTTAACTGCTTCGATTCTATTCACTCTTTCTGAAACTTGGGTTCTTCCCAGACTCGTCTTTAAAAGATTTTCTGCTTTCAATGTTTAATCTAGCCATCTCTTTACGTGTTTAGTTAATCTTCGCATGTATGCTCGAACCCTAGATGTTTCTAATGGTTACACTAATTTATTCTATTACTATGTTTATTTCTGTGAATCAGTCGTATTAATTGATTCTATTTAGGGACTTGAACGATTTTCCCTGTTAAAATCAGTATTCTGTGGGGTTTTTACTTGATTGATTTCTATTAAGGATTTGAACGACCTTTCTTGTTAAAATCAGTATTCTTTGAGATTTCTACTGATTGATTCCCATTAGGGATTCGAATGATTGTCCTGTTAAAATCCATATTTGCTGGGATTTTTACTTGTTTCCTTATTTTGTGACCTTGGTTGATTATACTTGCCTTAATTAATTATCAGTACAGTTTGGGATTTGACTGACCCCCTATATGGTATGGTATTGATCTTTTACCTTAGTTGAGCCCCAGTTCTAGCCGTTACCTGACTCTCCCCAATTTAAGGGGGTCTCTTCCGGATTTCTCTATAGGAATTGATTCCCTAATGGGCTGATTAATTTTATTTGATTACCCTTGTTTTACCAACTATGATTTCCTCTTTACCTTGTTTTTTTTACCTCCCTAAGTGCTACATATACACTCTCATTCTGATTCTTCAAACGAACAGATTGGGCGAGAAAGTTAGATGATGCACTCTGGGCCTATCGTACCGCTTTCAAAACTCCAATTGGCATGTCGTCGAATAAATTTGTGTTTTGGGAAGGCATGTCACTTACCAGTGAAGTTGGAGCATAGAGCTTTGTGGGAATTGAGGGAGCTGAATCTCGATATAGAAGCTGCGGGTACAAGTAGAGTCACAGAGTTGCACGATCTTGATGAGTTTCGCTACCATGCTTTTGAGAGCACAAGACTATACGAGGAGAGAATGAAGATGATACATGACAAAAATATTCTTGAGCGGAGTTTTAAGCCTGGAGATATGGTATTGCTATATAATTCGAGATTGAAGTTGTTTCCAGGCAAGTTGAAGTCAAGATGGTCAGGACCATTTCGTGTGGTAGAGATGCATTCAACTGGAGCTGTCGAGATTACATCGGAAGATGGCTCCCGCAAGTTCAAAATTAATGGGCAAAGACTAAAATATTATCAGGGCATGGCTGAGGAAGATAAAGTGATCTAGACTAAAGATCCTTGATAATGGATAGCCCGAGTTGTGTCGCGACGTTAAATCAGGCGCTTCTTGAGAGGCAACCCATGGTTTTGTTATAATTCGTCGTGCCGCGACGTTAAATCAAGCGCTTGCTGGGAGGCAATCCAATTATTGTGTTTTTCTTTATTTTTCATGTTTGATTTTGAACTGTGGAAGTATTGACATGTTTATGAATGCGGCAGGAATGAGATGGTGCGAATTGGAATGACTCGGGGTGAAGAAATCATGACAAAAGGTCAAAAGCGGCTAAAATTAAAAATCTAAAAAAATGGCCAGCACTGGGCTCGTCTAAACCCGCGCCTCGCGCGAAGGAAAACGCGGCCCAGGCCAGCCACACAACGACAAAATAGTAAAGTGGGGGCATGGCGTGCCCCACTTTGCGATTTCTTTAACTTTATTAATTTGTTTTCCTTTTTTTCTTTTTCGGCTAGGCTACTAAATAGGTAAGTTTTAATTTTTTCAAACAAAAACATCCCTTGCCCTGTTCTTTCCTCCATCCCCAATCACCACCCCTCCTTCTGCCTCCTTCCGTCAATGCTCAGGTAAGTATGTTGTTTAATATATATATATATATATATATATATATATAT